>SCDY01000685.1:0-49620 GCA_004143825.1 Drosophila micromelanica | reverse complement strand
CGGGTGCATTACAATGGCAAAAATATATACATATATATATCGTTATATATATATATATATATATATATATATATATATAATATATATATATATATATAATATATGCCTGCGGGTCTGTTTTTTCGATACTGTTATCTTCAGATGGAATTCGCAATGCGCCCTCGGGCGGCTAGTTCGGCCAGTTAGTTGGCAACTAGCGCCACTTGTGCTACTGTGCACACTCCTCTATGTGTGTGTGTGTGTGTGTGTGTGTGTGTGTTTGCAATGTGTATCTTTAAGATACTCGGCAGACAGGCAGCTAAGTCCACAGATTGCGGCTGTCGATAACGTGACTGAGGCTGCAAATGTGACTCGAACTTCAACTGCGACTGCGACTTCGACTTCAACTGCGACTGCGACTGCGACTGCGACTTGGAAGTTGGCTTAATATTTGCGTTTGTGGCGTTAATTATGGGTTTCGCTGTTTCTTTGATTGTTTATTTGTTTGTTTTCATTCGACGTTCGCCATTCCGCGTTGGCCTGCAGCCGCTATTGAATCCATTCAGGACGGAGAGTCGAAGTCGGTTGTCGGCTGTCGGTTTGTCGTTGTACAATTGTTGTTGGTCGTGCAATTCCGGTTCGTGCAATGATAATTATATTAATTTGCCATCGAATGAGCGGCAAGTGATATCGTCGTTGTTGTAGTTGCCAGCCAGTTAGTCAGTCAGTCAGTCAGTTTGGCAATTCTTCGTACGAGTCTTGGTTATAAATTTGTAAACATATATGTGTACATATATATATGCATGTGTGTGTGTGTGTGTGTGTGTGTGCGTGTGTACACACTCATGACAATTGCTGTTGCATTTGCCAAGCTGGCTGCCATTACAAAACAATTGAGATGGAGGAAAATCAAATCAACTGCAACTGCGGCTGACTCTAAACTATAACTGCAAGTGGCCCAAACAGCTGATGTGTCTATAATTATGCCAACAGCAGCAGCAACAGCAGCAGCAGCAACAGCAGACAATCAACAGCCGTCAACCGACAACCGACAACAATTGCGCTTGGTATTCATTTGGCACTGGAATGCAAAGGCCCATTGCATAAGTGGACAGCGGACAGGGGACAGCGGACAGAGCTCAATTCCAAATGCCAGGATATTCGATACAGTAATGCAGGGCTCACCGAGTGAGAGATGCTGAGAGAGAGAGAGAGAGGGGGCCGAGGGGCAGCAGAACGGGAGCTGCTTACAAATCCGAGGCGCTGTCATAAAGATTTGTGCCCAGGGCCCCGTCAGTGTGGGCATGAAAACGCGTGTAGTCTGATACCATACCACATATATGTACATATATTATACCTGCCACTGACCGAATCTCTTTCACTCGCTACCCCGCTACCCCGCTCATCCTCCCCCCTCCCCCACTCCAGCTGACAGTGGCTCTCCGCTGCGTGTAAGACAAATGAGCACTCAATTATCGTATTTCTGCTTTAGAGGCTGCTTCATTTGTCTTTCGATTTAATGTGATGGAATGGACCTGTTCTGGCATCTACTGCAACTCAGGATGCAGGATTTGTAATAATATTGTATGCATATGTGATTTTATTATACGAATTTCCTATTGTTCAAGCTGTGTATTAATCTAAATCAAAATATACTTACTTTTAATGTGAATTATTATCTGAAATTATAAAAGCGACCAGCTTTTCATTAAACTAAAGTAATTAAAGTAAAAAATATATTATAATTTTCTCGCGTTCACTATTGCAATTTATGGATTTTTAATTAATTGAATAATAAATTTGAAAAAAATAAATATTTTATTAAGATGCATAAAAGTAGTAGACTTTTCGTAAAGGCTTATATTTTGTTTGTAATTGCTATATTTTCAGTAAATAAAATAATCCTGCAATCGAAACTCTTGAAACTCCTAATAAAAAGAATTAACTTCGTTCAACATGTTGAACTTTAATTGGCTTCTTGTTCACTTTTTCAGCAAGTTATGCCGATGTGAAGGAATGAAATAACTAACCAACCACATTAAAGGATCCACAATAATATACAAAAAACAACAAAGAAAAAACATTGAAAAATAATAATTAAACTAACATCAATATTATATTTTATAAAAACAAAAATTAAATATATACTGTTACATATAAAGTATAACATTTATATAATCATTCATATTACTACAACAATATTGAAATGGCTTAAAGCTTATTTTAGATAATTTTTCATGTCGTTAAATCGAACAGCTTAATAAATATTAATGCGCGTTTTTAGAGTTCGATAAGCACAAGGTTTTACAAGCTTGGCTGGCGTTCGTTTCTATTTCTATATTTTTATATGTCAATGGCAGTTGCTAGGCAGCCGCGAATGTGTCTTCCCTTGTGCTCTACTCCCTACTCTATCATTTGTGTGCTCGAGCAACCCGCTGCTCCCTTGCCCACAGGTTTTGTGCCCGCTGCCCCGATTTGTATTTTATTGTCTCAGGCGACGACAATCGGCGCATCATTCTCAGGTTTAACTGAGACTGGGACTGAGACTGGGGCTGAGACTGAGGCAGAGAGACTCGCGCTCATCCTCGTCACATGTGCAAATGGTGGTCCAATCTGTCATTCCAGCTGGCTGGAGCGGGCAGTACAACCGGGACCGGGACCGGGACCGGGACCGGGACTGGGCCTGTAAGTTCCAGCCAGGTCGGGTGGTCGTTTCGGCTACCGATGTTTATCTCGTGAGGCAGTTCAGTTTAGTAGTTTCTTATTATTTTGTTTTTACTCTCGGCCGCTGTCATTCAAGCATTCACAACCTTTGTGTGAGGCGTCCGAGGCGGCGGCTGCTCATCATCAACTACTCCACTCGTTTTGCCTCCTTAAAAAATAAAATGCAGAATTATGAATCGGCATGTTTTACATGTGCGGGAGGTCTTGTAAAAAAAAACACACATATATATATATATATATATATATATATATATTTATCGGTATATGTCAGTAAAACAAAAAAAAAAAAGATAAAAACATAAAATTGAATTGTAGTGTCCGTGTCCGTGTCCGTGTCCGTGTCCGTGTGTGTGGTGTACCTGTCGCTCAATTCTCGAATACGAACCTGTTGCCGTCAAATCTTGAATTAAATGTTGTGAAATTGTACACTTCAAAACAAAAACACACGACGCTTCTTCGATTGAGTCTCGTGTAAGTCGTAAGAGAGCACACGAGGCGCTACTCAACGAGGCTGGGAATGGGAATGGGAATGGGATGGGTATTGGGAATGGGAATGGGAATCAGGCTAAGGCTGCGCTGGCTGAGGATAAGGACAAAAAAGGAACTATCATTCTATATAATTATCAATCTGGTTGCGGGCAAGCGTCGTCTTTTGATTTTTGTTTTGTTTTGTTTTGGTTTATTTTGTTTTTTTTTGTCAGATCTTTTGTTTTGTTTTATTTTATTGCAATTACCGCACCCGCTTTGTGTGGTCCCCAAGTGGTTAATGTCAAAGCTGCGGGTTCTAGTTGTTGTTGTGCTCTTCTTCTTCTTCTTGTTGCTGTCTTGGATTAATGGCCACGCAGTTAATCGGCGACATTCGTTCGGGCGCCATCAACAATTTGTGCAGCACTTGCAACGCTTCCTTTAGCCCTGCCACCTTCCACCTTCCACCTTCCACGTTCCTGCCTTGCCCCCCGCCACCGACCGGTTACCCACTTCACTGGTGGCTGTCCCCTGTGCCTGTGCCTGTGCCTGTGCCTGTCTCTGTCTTTGCCATTGTTATTTGACACTTTGGCTGGGCCAATCAACACCAATGCCAAATGAGGCGCCATCGGTCGCCATCGTCCACGGCACGTCGATGACGCCGTCATCGCATTACTTCCACACCGCATAGTTCAGCCTATGAAAATAATAACTGTGGGAACCGCATTTTGGTGCCTCCGTTCGCCGATCGGTTCGGCAACGTTCGCTTCATTGCCGTTTTATTGGTTGAAAATAAGTTAATAACATGGACGTCGCCGGCCAAGACAAAGACTGGCACATCCTTGGCTGCCTCTGCCTCTGCCTCTGCCTCGGTGGAAACAATAACCATGCAACAATATTGCCGACTCTGAAACTCATCGAGTTGGTCGAGTTGCCACTGCGGCAGCGGAAGCCGCATAAGGTCGCTTTCAACAGCTAAGCCAAACAGGCAAAGTATATCATCATAACCACCTACTTTTTGGACCTCGCCAACGATGAGCCAACATAGCACCGCAATTGGCGGGCCCCATTCCCGATGAGAGAGCAGCAGCGCCAACAACTGCGCCCTCAGGCGACGCAGCTCCAACTCCAACTCCAACTCCAACTCCAAAACTGCAACTCGAAGACGCCGCCACCGATAATGATGAAGGTGTTGGTGCTGGTTGCTGTTGGTGTTGGTGTTGGTGTTGGTGATGATGATGCCGATGACGCGGATGCGCCGTCTCAGCCCCATGCCCCATGCGTCTGAACACGGGTTGCGTCCAGAACGCCTTTTGGTTGCCCTAACAGCAATGTGGAAGAAAAAGCACAACGCAATTAAATTGAATAAACAATATATTAAATATTTAATACAGTGCAATAATATGATGAACAGCAGACAGCAGACAGCAGACAGCTCAGCTCTCTGCACGAGTGTAGCGCATTCATTGGGCCTGTCTGGCTGGCGCCGCGATGCGCCGCTAAATGGGATCAGTTTTGGTAACGAGTTAACGAGTTGATTTCACTTCAGCGATTGCCGCCGAACTCGAAACTGAACCGGATTAGCAGTTTGCAACGTCTGTTATTGTTGTTGTTGCTGCCGCTGTTGTTGTTGTTGTTGTTGCTGTTTCTGGATGCGGCTCTGTCTGTGGATCTGAGCTGGGCTCTGTGGCTGCGCGGTGGCCATGGCCAATGTCTACACAACAAGGTGACGGCTTATAATGACGGCCACAGCCGGATCGGACAATGAGCCGGCCTAAGACAGCGGCTCAGCCTGAACTGAGGCCAGGATTGCCAGTCTCTGAATCTCTGAGACTCTGTGCACACCTCCCATGGCCGTGTTGCAGCGCGCTCCTGTGGCGGCCTTTGATGCTCATATAAAACTTGTGCATGTGTTTTGTTTTTGGCTGCCCCTCGCTGTTCAACGTGTTGTTCGGATCCCCTCCTCCCCCACCACCCTCCGCGTGTCTGTGAGTTCTCTTTTGGGGCTTTGTCAGGGGCGTTACCCAGTGATCATCACGCGTTTGCGCTCCTTTTTTTCCCTTGCTGTTTTTTTTTTTTTTTTTTTTCTTAATGGGTGTTATTTTGTTTTGCCGTAAATATTTTTGCAATGGGCGCTAATTAAGTTTGGCTCTGGCGATCTGCATCCTTCGCACTTTGTTATGTGTGAAACTTTTAAATTTCGAGCGTCGGCAAACATGAAAACCCGACGCACAGCGCTCACCAAATTACCGGCCATTAATGGGGCAGCAGCCCTCTCTGCGTTAGCCCCTTAACCCCTCCCTCCCTCCGGCTGCATGCATAGCACTATTGAGGCGAAAAAAAAGATATATATAATATATATAGTAACTGCTTCCTGTTGTTTTGTTTCCTTTTTTGGTATAAATAAATATTGAAACTTATAAAAGTAGCAAAATTGCGTTACGTATACGCCCCCTTGGCCCCAACGGATAATTGTCAATCGAATGCAATGAAATAATAAATACTAGTTAAGTGCATTCCTTAACAATACGTTGACTATGAAAAACATATTGCACAGAGTCAGAGTGAAAGAACGAAAACAGCAAAAACAACAACAACAAAAATGTACTTCATTAGCCGTGAAATATATATTTTATGAGTCATTTTTTGGCATTCGCCGCTCAACGTTTGGCGCTGCATTTTTAGTTGCTGTTTCAAATCGATTGGATAATAAATTTGCATTATGCGGTTACGATTTGTGCGTTGTCAGAAATTGTTTTGGCCCAAGTCATGCGCTGAGCTGTCCGTCGGCCCAGTTCAAAGACCGAGGCGTTACGTGGGCCGTCTTAGCCACAGATGGCGAACAAATCTCTGGCTGTAGAATAAGTCGAGAGCAGGAATTATTAAACATAGTCATCATCTAATTTTAAACTTTTCTTTGTTTAATATATTAATTAATATAAATACAAATAAATTCGAGTGGATAGTAAATTAAAAGGCGCTTGCCAAAACTCAAATTTTCTGATTTTCATGTGATTAGATTAAGAAAATAAAGTTTATATTTACTGCAAATATACCTAGGCAAATTAAGGTTTCAATTTATATAAAATTCATCATGGTGTTGCTTAAATACAAAGTAGATCAAGCTGGTCACATTTTAAATATTACTCATACGCAGCGTCATAAACCACACACATTACACACATTAGATAGATGGCCTATGTACCGACATATAAGGCTATAAAATTGACGACTCACAAACACTCATAATTATGCCGCGTGCATGCCAAATTCCAAAAAGATCCCCCAAATGCGATTGGAGGTCGACATGGAGGCGTCTTCCACACCCCACCCGACAACAGCGATCGACGCCAATGGCACAATCAACGATGGATTGCTGACCCCAAAGGTAGAAAAAAAACAAGCAAATAAAAAAAAACCAAAAACCAACAAATGGAAACTTCACGCCCGCGCCTCGACACAATAGTTTAAAAATAGCTTGGCCCAATCATGCGCCGATAATACCGGGCACGGAGTCGCCTCAATTGGCGACGTCTCCATGAGTAACAACTGCTCAATATTTTTTAGATTGATCATGTTTAGATATGGTGAAATTTAGCTAACAATTTGTGTAGGCAAATGCCGTCGCAAAGCGTAATAATATCTTGCCGTGAAACGGCGCGAAAAAATTCATGAATGAACCCCAAGAGAGAAGCCAACAACAAGTGTGTGTGTGTGTTCGTGTGTGTGTGTGTCTATGGCAGCGTGAGAGCGAGCTTGGCTAGTAAGGCAGACACCGGCACGTATGAGTAATATTTAATTCTTGTGAAATTGAACGGAAATAACTGAAATTTCGTACGAGCGTCGTGACGTCGTCGGCTCTGCCTAACTGTGTTTACATTTGTCTCCGTCGCTCTTACTCTCTCTCTCTCTCTCTCTCTCTCTCTTTTCTCGCTTGTCTCACAGCTATTATGTGTGCTTGTGACCTAACTTTGTTCACTGCAAAGTCACGCAAAGACAGCAACTACGGCCGATGAATAATGCCCACAAATCGGAAGTGATATAGTTTTGATTCCGTGGACGGCCTCCCAGTGGGTCGCAATTGCCCAAATATAGGAAATATAAAATGGGCTGATAACCAGGAACGTCTACCGATAACTGGCCTCCTTATCGATATTCCCAATTTGGTGTTTTTATGTTTGTTTTTTTTTTTAAACTTTGATTTGGTTTATATTTTGTTTATTCTTGGCAAATCAAAGTGTGACAGAAAAAACATTCAATTATGTACATATATGTGTATACAAAACATACAGTATATATGAACATAACTAACTAGTCAGCACTGCTGCTTATTGTTTTCTATTTTTTATTTATTTATTTATTATTTTTTTTTTAATTACATTTTGTAGAATTTTTCTTTTTGTCACATTTTTTGTGTTTGTTTTGACATATTTTAAATTGAAATGAATAAACTAAATATAAAAAAAAAAATGTAAAAGCTGTTTTTTGCCTTGATTTATGGAAAAAAGGGGACGGACGATCAGAAAAATCTTAAACAGCTCGCGCAGCTGGGGAGCGTGTGCCCGTGGAACAGCTGATCGGACGTCACTCGGCGTGCGATAATGAGTAAAAACAACAAAAACAAGAACAATAAGAACAACAACAACAACAACAACGAATCAATGAAATCAATGTCTTGGTCAATGCGCACCCGCAAACAATTTACAAGAGAGTCGGAGTCAAAGTCACGCACACCCTTGCGCATTTTATTAGATACACTCAATGAGCGACAGCTGGTAGCTGACACACACACACACACACACACACACACAAACTGAGAGAATGAGCATAACAGAGCGACAGATAAAAAGACAGAGAGAGTAAGAGTGAGAGAGAAAGATAAGCGTCTCAGCGTAGTGCAGCGCAACCGTCTCAACGAATTCAGCAATGGTCTACCATAAAACAATGTAAATAAAAACCAGTTCAAATTTATTATGCTAATATTAATATATAAAATTGATTTGTATTTTTTTAAGCTGTCAATTCTCCATTACAATTTTAATATAATAGATACAATTTTAATAATTTTTTTATAGTTAAATAATTATAAAAATAAAAAAAAAGTTTATCAGTTAAATAATTATTTATGTAAATATTAAAAATATAAAAAGTGAGTTATCTTATTAAACGAGAAATTGTATGTAATATTTATTTCTCGTTATCTATTAAATTAAATTATAATTGATAGTTAAACATGTGAGACATACAAATAAAATAAGCATTTTACTGTTGCCCTGTTGCAAAGCACATCACACTAACGATATGCCCTATGTGAGGCCGCCCACAAGCTGTGCATACCCTTCCACCATAGTCACAGTTATTCATTGTTTTCGCTCAGCTGTTCGGCGATTGTCGCCGGCTGTTCGTTCGGCTGACTTTAATCAGGTTTGAGTGTTTCGTGTACGTGTGTAAACACTGGTTGGGGCGGGGGCGGGGGCGTTGCAGTGTTGGGAGTTTGAAGCGAAGGGCTGGATTGGTGTGGGAAGCGTTGTGGGGCGTGGGGGTTAAAGCTTTACAAGCGGAATTCACACTCATTTTTTTGTTTTATTATCGTTTATCGTTTCGACTCCGACTAACGTTAATACGAGCCCGCTAACACAGCTCACACACACTCGTGCATTTGCTGTCGATTCACTCACCGCACACACAGACAGAGAGAAGGCGGTCGCGAATCTGCGCCACACACACACACACACAGACATACACATGTGTGACTTCTCGGCCAGAGGGGCCTTCTCGGACGTACTCCTCATTAGTACGCTCATAGTTTCTGACGAGCTCAGTTCGCACACAAACGCCTCTGCAGCTGCTGCTCTGTGCTTTGCTTTTGGCTTTTGCTTTTGCCGCCACTTGTTGCTGCTGCCGGCGCCGCTCTCTGCTGCGAAAGCTGGCGAATACACATACATACACATATACTACCTATATAGAGAGCCGCTCATAACACCAACGAATTCGATCGCCGAGCACTCAATTCAAATCAAATCAAAACAGGCAGCCAAACACATCGCGTCGACGTTGTTCCAATATCTTCAATATATCTTCGGCATACGAAATACGTTTATGGTGTTTTTTTTTTTTTGTCGTTGCTAAGAATTTTTTTTTTTTCAAGTGCATTTTACCGCCGTGCAAATAAGAGACTGTGCTTCTTTTTTTTTTAATAAATAAGTTCAACGAATTTTCCGGCGCTGACGCAGCAAATTTCCCAGCGCAATTTGCACAGGACTCTCATTGGAAATTAATGTGTAAATGGTGAGTATATTTTACGAAATTGAACTACCCTCCCTACTTCCGTTCCTATTTCCCTACTTCATAAATCTTATCGAGTTATTGTTAAATCTTTTTGTTGTTTTTATTGTTGTTGTTTGGGGCTGTGCACTTTTTGTCAGCCAACTAACTAAGTAACTAACGGTGCGTGTTTAACCTACTGATAAGTGCGCATGACACGACTACTTAGCTCTTCAGAGCTAGACCATATATACACCTGCCCTATATAATAGGTTTGCACATGATGAAATTCACGATTTAGGAATGCCAGGCTTTGACAGGAATTACTTTGAGAAAGTAATTGAAATTTGTATATGTATATACATATATATAGATTTGAAATATGCACACATCTGGATATCTCGAATATCAATCGGATTGTTAACTGCGACAAACAGCTTTACCGTTAATTGGGGAATAGGTACCCTGACCTATATAATAAGCACTAAGCATACCTGCCCGTACAAAAAACAAACATTTTTGTTCCCTATTATTGTCCATATTTAATCTAACAACTAGGCGATTTCTGGGAAATCGCACAGTATTTATCAGTGCAATAATTCTGAAAGCTACTCTAGTTAAGCCAACACGACTGACAGACACCCTCTAGTCCAGCCAATTAGATTCTTCAAACTGCCTACATTTTAATTTTGTTTAATTTTATCAACAATAAGTGAAAAGAAAATAGTATCCAGTTTTTTTTTTTGCTTTTTTTTTATTTGAACAACTAAGCATATACCCTGTAGGACTTGTGACTTGTGCAGCTGAAAGGGGAACCATAATTGGAACTGGAACGAACTTTGACAGATGAACAAACGGCCTTTGTTGGACAGCGTTTTGGCCACCGCTGCGACAGTTAACCAAAAAAACCTTTCCCATTCAAATCAAAAGCCCAAAAGCGAAACATGTGAAATTAATTTACACGTTCGGGGCGGGCGGGCGGCCCGTTTGCTTGCGCGCTCGTTCGTTGAGTCGCTGACAAGTGGGTGGCCGTTGGCGGGGGTGTGGGGGCGGGAGGGGGGTGGTGCTGTGCTGTGCTGTGCTGAGCTGTGTGTGTTGTTGTTGCTGTTGTTGTTGTTTGGCAACAGCAACATGTCAGAGCGGGCGCGCGATGCGTCAGCAACGACGCCGGCATTTTGGCATGGACAAGGTCCGGACCACGACAACAACAACAGAGAAAGGGAGAGCGAGCGAGAGAGTGCGTGTGTGTGTGTGTGTGTGCGAGAGGAAAAGAGAAGCAGGCCAAAAGACAAAAGACAAGACATGAGAGACAAACGGCCGATGCCAACGGCTACGTTGACTTTGACTCCGGCTTCTCCGTTGTCGCCGTCGAATTTCACAAAAGTGTGCAAGAAGCCAGCGGGCCAGTTCGTTGACTTTGTAGCGCAGTGTACGCGGAGATTCGCATTTGCCCGATGATTCAGCCAAATTAAGACTTTAATTTTAAATAATTATGTCAGCCGACACCAACAACAATAACAACAACAACAACAACAACAACAACAACAACAATAATAACAAACGATAACGATAGCGCGGCCAGGTACGTTTTGGCCAAATCATATCTGACAAAAAAAAAAAACGCACGCAATTAAAACGTATATTCTAACGGGATTCCCCCAAAAACTGCATCATTCTTCCATTTGACAGACGACAACTGTTGGCCCGCTCTTAGCCAGCACAGCCAGCAGCCGCAGCAGCAGCAACAACAACCACAACAACAATAACAATAATAATAACAACAACAACAACAGCAAAACGGCCAACACAAGCAAAACGGAATCGGCGACGACGAGGAAGGCGAAGCCGCAACCGCCGCGCACCGCTCGACGACGTCCACAAAACTTCCACTCGCTGCTGTTGCTCATTATCATCATGTGCCAGCTGCAGCAGTTCCTTGGCGGCGGCGGCGGCGGCAGCGGCGGAGGAGGTCTTGCCATGGCAGCACCGCTCGCTCCGGCGGAGGAATCGCCAGCGCCACTCAGCGCCGTTCTCAGGTCACCCACAGACACATTCACAGCCACAGCCACAGTCACAGACGCCGCCAGAGCCACGAATCGAACGCTCCGCAAGCGACACGACATCAGTTTCCGGGACAGCTTTCGGCGGGAACTGAACAGCTCCGTGCTGGACTGGAGCAACGGCTGCGGCGGCAACTGGACGGGCCCGGAATCCGCCGGACACGCTGTGCGTTCGCCCAAGCGCTGTGCCAAGCATAAGAAGGTATGTACACTGAGAGAAATTCATTCAATGGTCAAAGAACTTCATTTTGGATTATTTGTTATTCAAGAATGTGCAATTAAATAAAAACAAAAACAAAAACAAAACGTGTTAACTTAAAAATTTGTTTTATTGTTTAATACAATAATTAGCACTGAAGTAAGCACAAGTTCTTAAATATAACTGTATATATAACTATAATTGCCAATTAATCGGCAAGCAAAATATTGATGTTTAGTTTTCAATATCACTTTACATATGTTGCGAAAAACTGATCTACCCTATACATAAATATTGCCTTTAAATATTTATTTAATAAATTATAAGTATTGTAAAAGAAATTTGGAAATTCTTTTATAAATTACGAAACGTTTTTTATTTATTTTTTCAGTTTTATTTATTACTTTATGTTATTCATTTTTTCTTTAAGATGACGAGATCTTTTAGTTACTTTAACATCTTTTTAAACTTGTCTTTTTAAATGAGCATCAATATTTTATAAATTGTATTTAGAGTTAATGTTAATTAAATGTAAAGTCGTAATAGGCTCGAACCTATATAATTATCACCTCAATATTAAATGAAATGTTTTTTGATTTTGCTTGCAGCTGCTTCGCATATTACAAAGTAAGACGGGCCGTGAGTTGCGGCAACTGCGCATTGATAACAAAATCAGGCAGCCCGTGTACTCGATGAAGGCACAGGACACCGGCGCCAATCAGGCCATCGACATCTCACAGCACGGCATCTGGAAGATGCACAACAGCCAATACAACTTCCTGCCCCGGCTCAATGCCAGTGATGATCAAGTAAGTAGCCAATATTCAAAGCAAACTTCAAATTCAGCGTGAGGCAATCAAATTGATTAGAGCCAAGAGCCAAGAGCCAAGAGCCAAGTGTCGGCATTGGGTCACGTGAGAGAACATTTCACCGTTCGTCATTGCGTAGGTGCAAAAAAAGCGTCACAAGCTAACAGAGTCATATGAGTTTGGCCATTGTGCTCGTTGGCCATTCTGCCCGAGGGCCGCTCAAAGAGTTTGCCGAAACTCTCAACTTACTGCCAAAATAAAAATCCGTTTCAACTAAAGCAGCAACAAGAAACCTGAAAAATAATAAGCACAATAAAAACAAAAACAAAAACACTTAAATGGGTATTCGCAAAGTATGCAAATTGAAGGCGCACGCGACTTGGGCTCAATGTCAGCTCCGATGAGGAGCCGCTCACGTTTTATTAGAACTGAAATATGCGCCTCGGAGAATCTAAGACCCATTTCAAACGGCAGCTAATTTGTTGTGAAAACAAAAGTCTAAATCGAGCCAAGCTAACAAAACAACAAACAACGGACACGCGCCGGCAATGTTAAGCGTCACTTACAGCAGCTGATCGAAACATGATCGTATACATATATAGGTACATTTATATACATATGTATTCATATAAGTATAATCGTATTCGCATGCCGTTAGGAGCTGCCCTCTGTTCTTGATCGTTGTTGTTGTTGTCTCCTAATTCGGATGCCGATCGCGATATGGATTTGTGACACGCTCGTAAAAGCTAATGATGCGCTTAAACTCAACACACACACACACACATCGAGTCACGCGATTTGATAAGGAAGCTGAAGAACAAGAAAATATCCAAATGAACACATGTCTGTCAGCACATATGATCGTAGGGCTGGCAAGTGAAACAATTATCAAAATACTTGAATGGGACGGACGGACAGATAAGAGCGTTAGCCTTATGAATAACCCATTCGCCTGCCTAGTTAGTTTTATGACAGCAATTAAAATTGCAGTAGGAACTTATCTAGAACGTCTAAGTACACAAGATAATGGGGCGGTTAAAATCAAGCTAACAATAGCAGGAAAATACGAAATATATATAAATATTGTTTTTTTGTAACATCTTTCTTGGTTTGGAAAAATCTAAAAAATTCTGCATAAAAAACCGGAACTTTGCGGTTTATTTTGAATGTTGCTAACTTTTTGATTAACGTGGCCACAAAATGCATTTTTAGCAACACAATAAAAATAATCGAAGAAATGAAAAAAATTACAGTATTGATATGAAAAATTTTAGTGATAAAGCAAATATGCAAATTAGGCTTTCATATATGTCACGCTAGCAAATAAAAAAATTATATATACATCTATATATATATACTGGATTAATTGCACCTGTGAACCCAATGTGAATACTTGGACTTTACTTGATTCGACTTTGAAGCTGACTAAAATTGTCAACTCATCTTCCCCCCCCTCTCTCTCTCTCTCTCTCTCTCTCTCTCTCTCGCTCACTTTTTGTCTGCCTCTCTCCTACACACTCTTTTGAAGAGCTGTTTTTCTCTCTGTTGAGCTCAGCTGCTATTCTTGACTAATTTTTACATAGATGGCCAACATCATCACCAAGCTTATTGTTTCGCAATTGTGTGTGTGTGTGTGTGTGTGATTTATTATGGCATAACAATGTGCGGCTTTCGCTGAATTTCTCATGGGCGTCACAGAAGCAGCGCTTGGGAAAAAACCCCAAAAATGTTGGCAGCTAAAAACGTCAAACGATGTTGACCAAAGACAAGTCCGACGTCAATGGATGACATGCTAACCGATAATAATAATGCTATTGCAGTGTACATTATGATTATGTACATTATGATTAGGTGTTGGCACTATAATATTCTTGTAATATCGATGACGCCGCAGGAAGTAAGGGAGTGGGAATTCAACTGTGGTGTATGACAGCGAATCGTAGCTAATTATAGCACACACACAATCCATGAGTGTGGCTTGCGCAAATCACATAAAAATAAAAAATAAATATGCATATATGTACATATATCTGAACAACAAACACAGGCAGTCGGGGCACACACGCTTCTCCCCAGAACTTGCGGCCTTTTGACGTCACTGGAAAGCCAACAACAGCAAAGCCCAGGCAGCCAGAAGCAAAGCAAAGGCATTTCGCACATATTTCAAGTGAATGGGTGGCCATCTAATCACTCGCATATGACACACACACTGAGCGGGAGAGGCACAAGCACACACACACACAAACAGAAAGACAGACGGACAGACAGAGCGATAGAGAGACAACAACAGCAAATGCGGAGCGCGCGCGCGCGTGAATCATGCGAATGAGCGAACCGTGGAATCCCCCAGCAGCGGCATGAATGAAACGAGCGCCGATAGGCGAAGAAGATGACGATGACGACCGACAACAACAACAACACAACAACCGACGGCCGACGACCGACGTCAGAAGCACGCGGCCGCGAAATATGTGCACATTGCGAAACCGAAAGCACAATTAAGCGAGCGGGCAGCGGAGAGCGGAGAGCGAAGAGCGGAGCGCGACGAATGGGCCAATCGCTCGCTTTTCACTTTCAGGCAACGCGTCGTATGATCGATTTTGATTATTAATCAGTTTTACGTGCGAGTTCACTCAACTTGCGAACATTACAATGTTTGGGGGGCGTGTTTGGGTGGGTTTTGTTTTTGTTTTGTTTTTTGTTGTTGTTTTTGTTGGCAGGGTGGTTGCGATTAACCGGTCTTTAACCAGCGCAAACCGGTTTGTGATTACAGTTAGTTAGCTTATCAAACGGAAATCGGGCCGATCTATGCCGCCAATCAAACTGACATCTCGATTGAATCGATTCGTTTGTTCAAGCAACACACAGCAAACACTTATTTTATTTATGCGCTTTCGAACCGGTTCACAGCCGCATTTCGATTGTTTTGGATTGCTCCTCTTTGCCTGCCAGCCCAACTAATCTCTGTGCTCTGTGATTGTCTCCTTTCAGCTGGCGCTGCGTCGCGCTCACCACGATCTGCAATTCTACATTGCCGGCTTCAGCTATCTGCGCCACGCCCAGCTCCACTGGGACTTTGTGAACATGCAGAAACAGAGCGTTCTCTCCTCGGAGCTGTTGCGCTTTAGGAGCAGCGCACGCACCGTTCTCTGCATCATCGAGGAGGCGATCAACGCCACCAGCCGCCTTTACGCGCCCAGCCAGCGGCATTCGCATCAGCATCAACAACAGCAGCAGCAGCAGCATCAGCACCAGTTGCTGGGCCAGATCAAGACGGTGCCGCGCAAGCTGATGGAGAAGCGGCTGCTGAAGTTCAAGACGCCGCTGGTGCAGCTGCATCGACAGGCGGTGCTGGCCGCTCGCAGTCTGCCCGCGGCAGAGCCCAGCCAGCCGCAGCATCTGGACGCGCTGTTCCTCAAGTACGAGTATATGGAGTATCTGAAGCACATGACACAGCTGCTAGCCAAGCAGCGCAGGCGGGCCTGCAAGAAGAAGCAGCGTCAGGTTACGTAGAATTTAGAAATGCATTATGACAAGGACACAAGCTTGACATTGTTGGCTTATTGTACTGAAATCCATTCTCAAAAAAACGGCTATGACATTCGAATCCGAATCCGAATGACAAGTTCGAAACTCCCCGAACATGTTCAGCGACAACATTAACTATTTATTATCAACACGACAATCATATACCTAATTACTTAATTAATTTAATATTTTAATATTTGGCATTTAAGTAATTTTCCGTATTTTTTTATGAGCTTTTATTCCATTTCAATTTTGTTTTTGTTACTATTCTTCTTTTTTTTTTTTGCTAGTCTAAGACCTTCACTGTATTATTTATTTGAAAGACATTCCTCGCCCTAATTCACTTACATTTCCTAAGCATAAATAGTAAGATATTTGCCTTGTATTACAAAACTGTGATAATAGATATAGCTGATATAGACGATGACCATCCAGCATTGCGTATGTACTCGTATAATGTAAACACAAATATCTCGCCCAGTTGCTATGAATGCAAATATATATTTATATAACACATATATAAATATATATTTATATAATTATTTTTTTATTGCACATGCTATAGATTTTTATATAATTTTATTGTACAAGAAATTAAAGTACAAATCGAAAATATTTTGTGTTTTATTTCGCTATGAAGGGCTTGGGGTCAAAAAGTTCTTACATTCATATTAATTAATTATTTTATTAACATTCAAAATGCCAATGAACGTTATAAGAGATATAAAATTTGCTTCGAGTCAAACAATTTATTTATTATTAAATATAAACTTAATAAAACAAACAAATATATATATATATATATATATATATATATATATATATATATATATAACGTGTAGACCGATGGTTGAAAGGTTTATGCCAAAGTTTTACTTGCAATATAAAATTCCAAGATAGTGAAAATGAGATCTTAAATAGACTAATCTTAAGATCTCTATAACAGACGAATTTAATTGTGAACGCGTTAAAATTGATTGATTAATTTTATGCATTTTGCTGTCGCATTGTGTGTGGGGTCCCTTATTTATGTAGCGCCATATCAATTACAGAAACTCGAAGTCCATTCTCACAACTCAGGGCGGCAGCTGCATTGCGCATACGCAGCGTATGCTGGATTGCAATGCGATCAGCTTGAGAATGCCAGGCAAACAAAATCCGACGCTAACAAGTTGAAGTGCATAAAATTGGTGTGCACTTAACAGATACCCTGTACTTATATGTGAAGTAAATGCTTAATAAAAAATATTTAAGAAATTTTTAAAAATAAGCAATATAATACTACAATTATATTTATTATTATTATTATATTTACAGTTCAATTCACGTTTGTTGTATATTCAATTTCAACTAGCATACCCAAACACTGAAGTGCACACGGGGTATGCACAAAATTAAAGCCAAAACAATTTAATTTCGAATTTTTTGAGATTCTTTTTAATTGCAGCTAGAAGTAAATTACGCGACATTTATAGACCTGTACAAATATTTTATGAGCCATATAATAATTCCACGATAGCATTGCACTGATCTCTTTACTGTTGCTGTTACTGTTGCTGTTGTTGTTGTTGTTGCAGTTGGGTTCCTTCTCGACCATTTTTACGACACGAGCATAGCGACAATTTTGTTGTTGTTTATATGTGTGTGTGTGTGTGTGTGTGTCTGTGTGTGTGTGTGTGTGTGTGTGTGTGTGTGCTTGGTGTTGCTTCGGCATATTTTTTTATTTTTGGTTTTGTTTTTTTTTTGTTATTTTGGGCGCGCTGATTCTCTCGGGCTTATCGGAGCACCGGAATCTACGCACACCCTGAACTTGGACCCGACTCGAGGTCTGAGTCTGGGGTTTCGATGTGCTCCGATCTCCGTTCGGGGCTTCCTTTTGTGTGTTACTAATGTCTTTCACCTCTATGTGTGTGTGTGTGTGTGTGAGTTTGTCGCGGTTTCCACCAATTACCCTGCGCCCGCGTCTGCGCCTCGTCCGTTTATCTCACACAATCAGCAATTGTCATTAATTTCGGACGCTGTGTACGTGCTCCGATTTGTCTCTTGCATTCTCAGTGACTGATTCAACAATTTAATATGCAGCAGCAGCGTCTGCAGCCACCGACCGACCGACCGACCGACCGACCGACCGGGCCAGGCCAGGCCAGGGGCGATCATCTCAGTGCCCCTGGGACAGTAAAGATGCTTATCGCTTTGATTTTATTGTGGCCCCGATGCAGCCTCTCCAGCCATCCCCTTCCTGCACTGACCGCCACTTCTCGGAGAGAGACATGCAACTATGCGTCGGGGCACCATTCACCAAAAAATTCATTGCCCATGTTGCTCAGGTTGCTCCCTCCGCTCCCGTCCCGTCCCCTCCCCTCCCGTCCCCTCCCCTCCCCCTCGTTCGCTCTGGACAACAACCCTTTTGGCCGTAGCGCCGTTTTAATGCACTTTCCAGCAAGTGCACGTAGCGCTCATCTATCTTAAGTTTTGATAGGTTTTTACGAGCGTATTTATGCGATGGCCTTTATTAAATTGAAAATTATGTCTTTCTATGAGAAATGTCTAAATTGTTGTCTCTGCTTTCGCTAGGCTCGTTCAGATCGTTCAGTTGGGTTATGTTTTTAGGCCTGGGGAACCTTTCTGGCCCCCGTGTATTCCTCAATGAACTTGCGCCTGGGTCTTGGACAGCGACTGGCACTGATTTAATCTAAATGTTTATTTGGTTTCTTTTTCAGTTTTTTTTTTTTTTTTTAGTTTATATTATATATATATATATTTTTTTGGTTTTTGGTTTTCTTATGTTGCTGATGTTTTGCCGGCGGTCACGTGCAGCTTCTCATAAAAGTGTAGTTGCTTTTGTCATCTGTGTGTTGTTGTGTGTGTTTTTTTTCAGTGACAATTAATTAAAAATATCTTATTTCGTTTATGTTTTGTGTGTGTGCTGGCTTGTTTTGTTATTTTTGAGTTATGTTTTCCGCTGCAGATTTATAGATAATGGCGTTACATTTATGGGCCCTAAATGCGGCTAAAACCAACACAAATAAAACCCCGAGCCCAAACAGAACAAAACAAGCCAACTTCGAATTCAGCTCAACTCGCAACAAACTGCATTTGAGTCGCCATATACCCCACAGTAACTACGCCTTACCTCCCCCCCAAGCACAATTTATTTGATTTTTTATTTTATTTCAAACAAATTGCCAAACGTTGTTGTTGTTGTTGTTATTGTTTTTTAATTTCATTTCATTTGCGTTTTTATTTTCTTTGTTTATGCTTTTATAATCTCACGACAAATGCTTGGAAAGTGCTGGCTCAGCTTGTGACACTTCTGGGACGCCTGGGAATAGGTGTTGAAATCTCTCCATTTGCGCGCAGCCTCAGCAGTTTCTTCATTCACAGAATCAAAGCCCGCCTCGCAGCTGTGAGGCAATCAAATCAAAGATTCAGCAGTCAAACAGCATATATACATATATAGAGAGAGAGAGATATATACGAACCTCTGTGCACAGAGTACTCTATATATCTGAATAAAAAGAGGCAGAAGGGGGGTATCCCGAAGACATAATGCTGACAGCAGCAGAAAAGAGCTTTCTGTTTTTGTAATTGCTTAACCAAGTCAACATGTCAAGGTGTCCAGCACAAGAGTGAAAAAAAAAACATTTGGCCAATGTAAATGTAAATAAATATTTAATTAACAATATAATTAAGATCCTGCATTCAAATAAGTTAACTAATTTTTAAGTATTGAACAACTGATGTCATTATATGATATGATGTCTGATATTTAAAAAAATATTCTGGTTCTCTTAAGGTTTCTAAGTTATAGCTTAACTAAGTAATAAATATTTAACTATTGCTAAACTGAATCAAAACTATTATTAAATTATTATCAATACAATTTAACCAATAAATAATAAATATTATATTGATATTCATCTATGTAATTAAAAATAAATTCATGTAAACATGTATATTTAATATAAAATGAAAAGGCTATATACATTTTAAATTTACAATATTTTCCCAACTTGCTTTTTCAAAAAAATTCATATTAATGAGATTTAGGAGACATTTATATCTACATATATGTATATGTGCTATTAACTTTATAATTTGGTTTGGGCCATGTATTTTTCGTTTTTGTGTTAGATATATTTATTATCACTATGTGAGTTTTAAATTGATTAAATATAAATATACTTTAAATGGTGTTCTGGCTTCGTAATCTCCTAAATTGCATTTTTTAACTTCATTCGCATCGCTTTAGTTTCTATTTATAATTCTTTTTTGGTTTGGGCCAACTTTTTCGGGGCATCCAATGAGAACGAACAACGGCCATGATTTGGCCAGGCGTGCAATTTTAACACTCTGGGCCAGGGATTGGGTCGCGTTAGTGTTTTTGAGTCAATTGACCGGGCCGTCAGTGCGGCGCCGTGGTAGAAATAAATTATGCTCAGTTAACAATGCGGATCCTTTCGGGGCGTTTAGGTTATTGTGTGCAGTTTTTCCGCTTAATAAGGTAAAAGGTGTTTCAATTGCAAAACAATATTGGGCAGTTGGTGTTCAGCCCCTGCCCCTACCCCTGCCCCTGCCCCTGTCCATGCCCCTGGTTGTGACCCTGACCCATTGTAGTGGCAGCAGCAACGAAAAGTGACAAAAATTATGAAAGAATTTCGAGAGGACTCAGCGCAGATCAAAGGTGACGCGCCCACTTCAAAATTCCAGAACACGACAATTGCATTTAATTCAATTGAGAGCACACAAAGGAACAGGGACAGCTGAGACAGGACAGGACAGGACAAGATAGGACACAAGCTGGACAATAAAGTGATCAATACCAGAAAAAAATGTGTTTTAATTGTCAATGAATGCGCATTGGGCAAACCAACCAAAGTGGACCCTTGACCTTTTGCGGCTGTTACTGTTGTTGTTGTTGTTTTGTTTTGTGCTGTTCTGCTGTTGTTGTGCAATTGCCATGTGCAGTTCTGCGCATCAAAAAAGGTGAAATAAATTGCCCACCACCCAGGTGAGGAATGCTCAAAACGAACACCGATAAATTTTCGACTTGTACGTGTTTGGGAGTAGTAAGTAAGTATTGTATGTATGTGTGTGTGTGTGTGTGTGCGTGTGACAATGCATGGAATCGTTATAATTAATGGCCGAGTTGGCGCCAGCGTCTGAGCTGCGGCGGCTCTGCGTTGCCTGTGAACCAAATCCGAACTTTGCATCTGAGATTTGTGTATATTTATTTATAAACATGTTTCGTATGTGTGTGTGTGTGTGCCATATTTGAAATACGCACAGGAAACCGGGCAATGAGAATGAATGATGAACATGCGCCCTCGATATCCTTTCGAGAGCCGCCTTATCACAACTGTGCATCGAGGCAAACAAACGAACAAACAGCGAATCGCTCAAAAGCAGCCAAGCAATCAGTCAATGGGCTCACACATGTTGCCCCTGGCTGCCATGGGAAGGAAGGAAGGGGGGGAGCACGGGAGAACGTGCCTCACAAGTGGCTGCACAAACATTGACACAATCCTTTTGCGAGGATAAGAACGTGCGAACAACTTCACAAACAAATGCAATGCACAAACACAAACACAAACACAAATATAAATACAAATATTTAACATTTGCATTGGGCCAATCTGAGACGCTGGCCAACAATTGGAATGTGGTGTTATCTTGTGATCTTGTTAGCTTGCCTCTTGTTAACTTGCCTTTTGGCCAGCCAACCGGACGTGAGTCCTGCCAGTTCAATAAACTATCGCCAGTTGTCTAAGCCGAACTAGCTCACTCCCTAAATGGGCATTAAAATGCAAGTGCAAGTGCAAGGATGACAGTTTTTATGATCACGACCATCGGCATAAGTCGCATGCGCAATCACCTACACCAACATATTACAAAAGAAATAAAAAAAATTTAAAAACTACTTGAGAAAATGCGAAGTTTTATTTTATTCAATAATCATTCATAAATTTTGATAATAATATAAGTTTATTGATTTTTGTAAAATTCCAAACATTAATTGAAAATAAAGAAATTACAAAAAAAAAATGTAATTAAAATATTAAATAATTACTATATATAAAGTCTACCCGCTCAAATTGCCCATATGCTTAGCCATTAAGTGCGCAATTTGATTAACAAATGTTAAGGCCAGACAAGTTGGCAAGTTTAGACCAAGTGTGGAGTCAGTCTGCCGTCGGATGACGGAGTCAGAAGTCTGAAGTCTGAAGTAGCAGAAGGCACAAATAGACTAATTGCCCGGGACTAATAAGACATCGTTCTCATTCAATTAAAATATCCATATCTAGTACAATTAGACGACGACAAATGTCCACATTGCGGAGACTCATTAAACTTGCACGAATTATTGCACGCACTTTGTCATACATTTTAATTTCACTTGCTGTGCACACGATGCCAAGCCCGGGACCCGGGCTAAGACGCGTTCGAGTCCCCTCAGCCTCAGCCCCAGCCCCAGCGAAATGAAACGAAATCGAGCCGATACCAATACGAAAGCCAAAGCCAAAGCCAGTCCAGACCAAGCCAAGATCAAGACCAACTCCAACTGCAGTTCGAACGAGGCTATAACTAAATCGCAAATGCAATCGCACACAGAGACCTGGCCAACAACCAACAACGAACAACCAGCTAACAGTAGGTACTTGGCAGTTGCTTCTTCTTGCCTCTCGTTGGTTGTTGCCTGCTGTTGCCTGCTGTTGCTTGCTGTAAGCGGAGCCAGCGGAGCTGAGATCTCCTCGGCAGCGTGCGCTCCACACACATTAGCAATTACGCTCATTACACTTAATTACAGAAAACTAGGAGTGCATGAAGATTTCCAACTGCGGACGATCGTGGAGAATCCAAAAGCTGCAGCTCTGCTGTGCTGTGTGCTGTGTGCTGTGTGCTTAGGCGGCCTCCGTTTCGGTTTCGGTCTTGGTCTTGGCCTCTGTCTTGGTTGTTGTTGTTGTTGTTATAACAGTGCCTCGGCTGGCTTGTGTCTTTATATGCACTGGCCGCCGCGAGGATCACGAGCATGCAGAGCAAGTGAATTATTGCAGTCTCATTATGTGCGATGAGTTATGTATGGCGTATTGCTTTCGTCGTCAGGCCAGAGCCTCGTCAACATCGTCATCATTGCCGTCACCGTCGCGGCTTCGAAAGTACTCATGTATCTGCATTGTAACATCCAAACATTCAGACAGACCGACCGGACAGCCCGGCCAGACATACGAGCAGCCATCTGTCAGTATGCCAGCAACAGGCCGAGACTTCCAACTGCAACTCCCAGCTCGCAGCTCGCAGCTCGCAGCTCCCAGCTCCAAACTCCAAACTGCAACTCCATCTTCATCTCCATCCAAGAGTCGGCTCAGTGCATGACTCCGTCGAAGAATGTAGTGTGATGGTCGCCTAAATCAAGCGTACTTAGCGAATGATTTACATTCCAAAAGACAGCAAACACACTGTTTTGCGGTATGTGATGTTATGCGAGCAGCAGCAGCAGCAACAACAACAACAACAACAACAGCAACAACAACAACCACTAAAAACAAAACAACAACACGCTCACGCATGTGTGTAAACTGTTGTGCGTGTGTGTGCTCCACAACGCTTCAAGCAGCACTCGACTGAAATTATTACAAGCCCAACGAATCAGAAGATCACCTACACTTGTGTTTATCCACAACAAAAACAAAAAAAATGGAAGAAAACAAAATGGATAGAATTCTATATTGCTTAATATCTTAAAAATGCATTGAAATTTAGTAATTATTATCTTTATTTAGTTTTCAATTTCATTACAACTATTAAATTTTTCAAGCACAAATTGCACTTTCACAAAAATATTTATATATATTTAAATAAATTTGTTTTAAAAAAATTTAGTGGTTTATTTCTTCTAAAGAATTTCCTACTAATTTCACATTTTTGTGGTACATCGTTAACAAACCATTAAAAAATATATTTAAATATAAATTTACATATTTCGTGCTAACATTTTAAAACAAGTAACAAAATCTATATATATTTTTTAAAACATAAGCCAATTTTTTTTTATGGGAATAAGTTAATTATACATGTTTGCTGTTATTTTTGGAAATCAGTTTATTTCAGAACATTTAATTTAACATGGAAAACTAAAAAGATATAAAATTTGGGATTTTAAATTCTCCTGTGATCAGTTGCATAAAAGAGTTCTAGGATAACAACTTTAAAAGTATTTTAATTGAAAGTGTATTTCCAATTTCTACAATTTATCTATTTATCTATTTTTTTATCTACAAATTTATCTATATAGGGAAAAAAAAGTATGAGGCCAATCAATATGCCATAAGAAATGCATTGTGGGGCAAGAGATAATAAGCAGCAACCACTGCAAAAGATACGGCGGCAGCTTCGACGCAGTTTCCGTCACCGTCACCGCTGCTGCTGCTTCTGCTGCTGCTGCTGCTGCTGTTGCTGTTGCTGTTGCTGCTGCACCGTCACATTGTCGGACGCTTCGTCGCATAAATATCGCCAGCAATTACTCAGTCATAAGTTTGCTGCTTGCTCGTTTGCTGTCATGACATGAGTAACTTTGCTCGACGCTCAACGCTCACTTTATAAGGCGATGCTGGTCCAGGCCGGGCTCAGCCGCAGCCTCAGTCTCAGACTCAGACTCGGACTCGGACCCGAACTCAGCGTAAGCGTCAGCCTTAGCTTTAGCGTTACGTCTTGGCCAGTTTGCTGGCATTGTGTCTGGCTGCGACGATGCGCCTGCGCCAAGTGCAGAGAGCTCGCAGCTCCTTTAATGCCAGCCGCCTTCGTCTCTGCAGCAGACTCTGCTCTGGCTCTGTGTGCGCCCAAGTTTGCCGCTGGGCACAGCAGCCGACATGGAGATGTGAGTCTGGAGTTTTGGGCCATGGCTCTTGCTCTTGCTCTTGTTCCTGCTGTTGCTGTTGCTGTTGGTGTTGGCTTGGCAAATTTTTACAACTTTTATAAACAGCTCGTTGTGCCGGCAACTGGGCGGTAATTTGTTAAAGCTTCCTTACTTTTCAACACTCGAAACGAGCCGCAACGAGCCAAGACTGCTCGTTTCAGCCAGTAGAAGAAGAGCCCAAAAAGCGAGGCATCCGAAGCATCTGCATCTGCATCTGCATCTGCGCGCACACATTTTAATTGTGCCCCTTGACTGAGACTTGCCTCCGCTCTTTAGATCCTTGCGCATGCGCCATGAACGTTTTGGGCCGCTTCTTCGCATGTCCGCCCTGTCCGCTTTGTCCGCTTGGCTGCTACTTTGTCTTCTGGCGCGCATGATGATAAATTTTCGTGGCCATCCATCTAAGCGCTACGGCAGCAGCAGCAGCAGCACCATGATCATCAAGCCCCCGATCATCATCAGCATCAGCAGCAGCAGCAGCAGCAGCATCAGCATCAGCAGCGCGCTGGCTAAGTAGGTCCGCCGTCATTCATAACACACACTCGCACACACACACTCGCACACACACACACACTAGACATAAGCACTTGCTTCCTCAACACAAATCAACAGGATGACGGAGCTGACACCTGGCCGAGTCTCAGTCTCAGTCTTAGCCTCAAACTCAGCCAGATTTTGTTGCTGGATTTTAAGTTCAAGGCGCAGGCGCAACGCACAGTGGTCGCCAGCAGTATGTCAATCGAGTGCATATGAACTAAAAAAAAAAACACCATAAATCTGAATAAACATTAGATATGTTGCAAAATGCAACACATAGACACATAAGCTAATAGACATATAATTATAAAAATTGTAAAAAACTTTAATAATTGTTACAACTATTTAAAGAACCAACATCATCAACAGATTTTCATTTTTCAGACCAAAACTCTTTGGAAATTGTTAACTAAGAATTAAAAATAATAATAAATTCTATACTCTATAAAAATATTTTAATTTGTTACATTTTTATAAGATTTCCATCCCAATTTTTTAAGCGGACATTACCTGACCATTGCAAGCTATCTTTATGGATTCTAAAACGTGACAGCTGTTAAATTTGTGATTCATGCTTGCTAGAAAATTATAGCTAACTAATGCCGAATGCAAACTTGATAAGTAAGAGATATAATTTACTTAATATTTTTTAAAGTGTACTTAATTTAATTAAGCATGTTCCATCTTCACTCACCCAAAAGTCAATTTTTTGTAATTGACGAAGAATTAAGAAAATGATTTTAGCATTTTGAAAACAATACTTGATAACTGATGCTGATATTACGAAATGTGCGCATATCAAAATTTTATTTCATGGCATTTTGTTAATCACTTTTTTCGTATCTCTGCCAACACGGTGCGAAAAACAACGCGACGTCGACGTCGACGTCGACGTCGACTGCAACTGCAACTGCGCCGCAGGCATTTTGACCGAGGTTGCCAAGCCCAAGTCCAGAGCCAGGTCCATAGCCAGGTCCAGAGCCAGGTCCATGTCCAGGTCCAGTCGCTTTTGCTGACTCAATGAAAATGTTAAGCATCTTTCACTAACATCAATTTTTATTTATTTATAGCTTTATTTTATTTATGTATTTGCATTGTGGCCGGGGCCAAGCGGCGCTCTGAGGTGGTGCAGCACTTCAACTGTGCCTGATACTCGCCGCAGTCAACCCGTCAACGTTTTATTACGTCAGCGATAAGCCCGATGCTGGGGCTCTGCCGCAGAATCCCCTATGACGTAGGCCAACAGTCTCACAGTCGCACCCCTTGCAATTCTGATAAGCGACTCTTATCAGTGACGACATACATGCTGAATTGTTTTTGTTGTTGCTCCCTTATGTCGCAAAGCTAATAAGCCTCAAACAATATATTTACTTGCTGCTGCTGTTGTTGTTGTTGTTGTTTGGCTCATGCTGCTGTTGCCGTCGCGATTTCTTCGCATCATCTTCTCTGTTTCTTTTGCTGCGCAAACAGCAACGAAAAATTCAATGAATTGATCATAAAATTGCGAGAAACTCTGCCGTTTTTCTCCGAAAAATTAACTGTGCGAGTAGACTGCAGTTTGTTGTTGTTGTAGTTGTTACTGTAAATCCAAAGGGCGCCTCGCTGGCACCTTAAAAATGTGGCCAAGAAATTTTTTGCCGAACCAACAAAAATATTTGGAAAAAATACCAACCCAAAAAAAAGTAAATAAAAACGTTAACAACAAGCAATGGCCTTCTTTCCTACAGTTATGGTTAAGTCAACTTGAAAACAATTTTGGAAATGTTCATAATAATAATTAAGAGGGAATCTTACAAATTAGCTTGCAAAAGTTTGTAAATGATCGTGATGATGACAATTAAGATTATTCTTGGCAAGTGGGCCTATAAAATAGAATACTTTTTTTTTACTTTAGTTTATTTAAATCAGGCTCTTGATTTATATAATTTATAAATTACAAACTGGCGCTTGGTAAATTTTTTATATTTTAGATAAAACGTGGTAAAAATTAAATTAAGATAAATAACTTTTAACGGACAAACTAAATTTGAATATATTTTAAATAAATTGAAACAATAAATAAATAATAATAAAAGGTGAAAGTATTATTCGTAGTATAATTTCATTATCAAATGTGGGTAATCTTCAGTTTTAACTGATTCACTAGAAGTTTGATTAGCAAAATTAAAAGTTTCATGCAGTTTAAAATGCTTTTACAAATACAACTCCGAACTGAGCATTTCCGTACAAATAAACTGCAAATAAAAATATCTATTTACTTACGTTAAAGAATTAATCGCCAACAAGACATTTCATATTTGCATGCCCTCAGATTTGGCAATTTTTTGGATAAATTTGTTAAAGTCTTGATTTAGAAGTGAATTTATCGGGAAATAATAATTGATAACCTTCGGCGCATGTCCGAGTGTTTATGTGGGCCACCGGACATTCCATTCTATATAATATTTTGTTCACAAACAAACTACCGATATAGCAACAAACTGAAGAACATGCCAAGTGCTCAATAAAAATTGAATTGCCTAATCTTATCAGAAAGGCTCCCCCAAGACTCGGGGTGTCCAAATATTTATTTGCAAATTCCTTAACGAATTTCTCCGGAAATTCAGCTGTGCTGAGGAAATCGCAGCTCGAGCCGATGAAGAGATCAGTTCCATTTCTGGTCTTACTCGAAAAACAAGTGAAAGAATAAACTTTCTAAAATACAAAATAATTTTAATAATTTTAAATTTATTCATTTAAATAATAATATGTATGGTCCAAGTTTAAATAAAATAAGGAAAGAAATCGAAATCAAATATCAAATATAGAAAACTTGACTGCTAAATTTTCAGTTGGATTAATAATTAATTAATAAAAAATCTTGTGTGACGTTTTCGAGTTTCGAGATTAATTATTTTAAGTAAGTAATCGTATTGATTTGAAATATTGAAATATAAATAATACGAATGAACACTTACTTTTGGGTGAGTCCCAGAAGGTAATGCACTTTAAGTTAATAAAAAAATCAGAAATTAATGGCACAATCGCATCTGCTGAGCATACCTTGATCAGTTTCTGTTCCTGTGATTCCCACGGCGGCACGCCCAACAATTGCCCAGCTTCAATTGTTAGTTTGCTAATGAGTGCATTTATATGCAACGGACGGCGTCCAACAATGCGCATTAGCATAACGACGACACGGGGATTTGCCACAAAACGCAATCGATCGAACACCCGCACAGCCCCCAGCTGCAACCCCCCTCCAATTAAGAAAAAAGTACAACATTTTCCCAATGATTTGCCTTGGATGAATATGTGATACAAACGAGCACTCAACTGAGCACGTTGAAAATCCTAAACAGCTGCTCGCTCATCTGCCAGCTCTATAAAATTTCTTGGCGAATGCCCCGCTCCACGGCCTGTGGCATTTCCGCAGCGCTATCCACATGATAGGAGCGAAAGAGAGAGAGAGAGAGAGAGAGAGATATCGCAGCGGTGTTGAAGAAACACCTCAGAAGGTGCACAGAGTGGGGCGTGCGTGTTGGGGGGTTAGACGTTAGGGGGGGGGGGAGGGTACAAGCCAATTGCTTACACAAGCAAAGCATTTGAACCGTTTTTAATTTCGTTTGCTTTGCCTAAAGTCGGTTTATTTTGTCGTTGTTGTTGTCTTCGTATTTTTATTTTTTTTTTGTTCGTTTTGGACTTTTGGACTCTTTATGAAGATGAAGACGAAGAAGTTTTTATGATGGGAAACATTTTGTGTTGAGTTGTTGTTGCTGTTGCTGTTGCTGTGTTGCTGCTTAAATCATGTGAATGTGGCAACAACAGCTCTTGGACATTTCCAGTGTTAACTTTGTTGGTGGGCAAACATCAGGCAAACATACAGACCCGGACTCAGGCTCTAGCTGCCTGTGGACTCCGACTCCGACTCTGACTCTGACTCTGACTCTGGGCCACGGCGGCCGCCCAAAGCTGTAACCATCCATGGATGGCTTTGAGGCTTGTTGGTGTTGTGTTTTGTTTTGTGTTTCTTTTTTTTATGATTTTTTTTTTTGTTTTTTGTTTTGTTTCGTTTTGTTTTGTTTTGCCTAATGACAAAGACTAATATTTTCTTCCTGTGACATATCTCTTTCGTACATTGAAATTGACTTCGAAGTCTATTGGCAGCGCAGTTAGCATTGCCGTTGCCGTTGCCGTCGCTGTTGCCGCTCCATTTACCGACGTTGTCGTCATTGTCGTGGCAGCATTTTATGGAAATTATTTGTTGCATTGCGCTGCTAATGTGTTAAAACAATATGTCCAGGCCGCCTTTGCTTCTTTTGTGTGGCACAAATAAAATGAGGAAATATTTACACAAGCGGCGGCGGCGGCGGCGTCGGCGTTGGCAACATGAACGTCAACGTCAACGGCAACCAGCTGTGCATGTGACACGCCCCTCCCGCCCCTGTGTCGCACACTCAGCGTTCAGTTTGCAAGGCAACGACAAAATGTCTAAAGTGTCGTGTCTAGGACCACCCAGCCAAGCCAAGCCAAGTCAAAACAAAAAAAAATGCATAAAATAAAAAAAAAGGGAACTGAGCAGCCAACCAGGCAGCAACATGAAGACAGACAGCCAGACAGCCGGTTGGACCAGCAAGGTGCTCTCGAAAGTCGCTCAGGTCTGTCAATTGCTCAATGCATCAATTAACTCCCACTGCGCCAGGTGTTCCGGCCACGTTAACTTCTGACCATTGCTAATGGCCCTAAATTGAAATGTTGCGCGTTGTGCGAATTTCTTTGTTCTCTTTGTTTTTCCTTTTGCCAAAGACCCATGCGGCGTATACGCAATCGGATAGCAGCTGACAAAAAAGTATATATATATATGTGTAAAGAAAACACAAGCATTTTTACAATTTTAACATCACTATTAATTAGATGACATCTTATTTGGCTTTAGGTTATTTTCAAATATGTTTTATGCAAACATTTTTTAAATTAAATGAAAAAATAATAATAATTATAATAAATAATTACTGTTTATACATTTAATGTGATATCCCTTGTCGCAAAATGGGATATGAGATATTTTTGGATTTGATTGTTAGCTGTTTTTTTTTTTTATTACCCAAAAATATTTATATGTCTTATAAAAAGGATTATCTTTAGGCTCGCAACTGAATACGTTTAAGCCACAAATATTCAAGTTGGCATTGGTGCACAGTTTGTTCCCATCGCTGATCGAATGCGGCACACACACACAAACACACACACACACACAGACTTGCAGTGTCCGCAGTCTCTTAAGGTCTCACAGTCTGCCACACACTCCAGCATTAATCACAAATCAAATAAATACAAATAGAGCAGAGGCAGATTCCACACACGGCGCAACACTTGACAATGACACAATGCGTCAACTTTGGCGGCAGCGGCGGCGGCGGCAACAACGCCGACTGCACTTGCTGCGCCCATGGATCGAGCGATGTTTGTAGGGTTTAGCCAAAAGGCTGGGCTGGGTGCGCAAGTGTCCGTTGCCAGAGATCAAAGCAAGAGTGCCTCAATAATGATAATCATCATCATCGCGCTCAACGCGCCGTCTTAACAGATCTTCTACTTTTGCCCCAGCTGCGGATTCTGACATGCAACAATAAGATTTTCAATATGACTATCATGGTTCGTGGATCGGGGGAACGGGAACGTAAACGGGAACGGGAACGGGAACGGGTAACGAGAGGAACGGGCATTTCTGTTGCTATGGTTGCTCTTTTCATTTCATTATGTGGGACATTTAATACAATTTTCTGATTATTTGTACCCTTTTAAGGACCCTCAATCAATGATGTGCCACCACCTGCCTCTCCCTCTCTCTCTCTCACTCTCTCTCTCTTTCTCTCGCTCTCGCTGAGGCGAGAATCAAAACTAAAAGTGGCACTGTTGTTGTTGTTGTTGTTGTTGTTGTTGTTGTTGTTGTTGTTGTTGTTGTTGTTGTTGTTGTTGTTGTTGTTGTTGTCAGTGTTCTTTGGGGCCTCGTCTTTGGTCGGCACTTGGTGAAAATAAGTATTTTGTATGCCTCGTTGATCTTGACGCATGCTGATCATGATCATAATGCTGATGCTGCAGTTGCTGATGCTGATGATGATGCGCTTGGCGGACTTCGGATGATGCTTGGCAAAGCGGCTTAGACTCTTGGCGGGATTAGCCTGGACTGAACGGAATGCTAGCATTGCGTATACGCCGCGTGCGCCATTCAGACTTTCTAATTCGTAGCCAGACACACCCACGCACACGCACACACACACACAGACAGCGCATTGTGCGTGCATCTTCTTGTCACTGTCACAACACCAGCAACAACTGCAGCAACAACAACAACAACAACAACAGCGACAATCGCCGCACGCGTTTAAAAGGTTTGTGTATTTGCTATTGTTTGCCAGAGCCAAAGAGAGGATGAAGGGCCGAGGCCGAGGCCGAGGCAGAGGCAGAAGGCAGAGGCAAGGGCAAGGCGAGGCCAGAGCGGAACTGATCAAAGTCATTCAAACATGAATGAAGTTCATTAAAAACTGATCAAATCTGTTGAGCGAGAACAATGCAAACAAGACAAGAGTAGAAAAGACGCTGATACAACAAACGAGCCAAAGGCAACAACAACAGCAACAACAATGACAACAGCACTAGGGGGGAAATTGAGGCAAAGATGCTCCGCCGCACGTCTTGACGTCGACGTCAACGTCGACTGCGCAGCTGCGTAGTCGCATTTTGTGCGTTGCGACTCCGATTGTAAGTGTCATAGCAGGCAACTCTCTCCATCTCTTTCTCTGTCTCCCCCCTCTCTCCCACTCTGGCACTTGTGCGCCTTGTGTGGCTCGCCTAGGTGTCCTGCGAGTCCTGCGCATGAGTGTGTGTTCGCGCGTGTGTGTGTGTGTGTGTGTGTGTGTGTGTTCTTCGTCTCTCAATCTCTCACATTGAATTTATTGAATTCAATTTCCCCTGGCTTGTCCCATTCAATTCATAGCCTTTGCCTTACAAAATGATGACATTTCCTGATATTTGTTTAGCTCCATTGACAACAGCATCGGCGACAAAGGACCACAGACACAGAGACAGACACAACGACACATAACACACCTGAACAACAATGGCACCGCCAAAAGCCAGCCGCATAACGGAAGTGCTAACGGTGCTTCATTCCCAAAACCATCTCGAACAATCCAAATTTTGCCAAATAATAGCTAAATAACCAGTGAGTATATTTGTCAAACTACGTCAATATATTAAAAAAAATAATATTTAGTCGAATTTCGAGAATTGCGATATTATGTTTCAAACCAAGAAATGTTTCAAAAAAACGAAAAATCAATTGACAAGATAGGTGAACAGCAATTCAAAATGAGAAATCTTTTTATTTTAGTCTCAGATTTTATTTTATTTTGATATGTAAAGTGAGTTATTTAGTTCTTATAAAGTTAAGCAAAATGTGAAAACAATTCTGTTGCCTTGGAGGTTTGAATACTTGGGATTCCTATATATTAACTATTTGATATCTGTTAAATTTAAAAAAAATAAAAAAAAATTTTACAAATATCTATCTAATAAAAAATAAAAAATTATGTAGTTTAAATAATTATATACAGAACATTTGTTGGTCTTAGGTTAAAAACTATATATCCAAAATTTTGCCGACTGATCAGATGATAACCTGCTCTAAAAATTTTAAGAACTAGAGTTGTGATTGTAAAGTTTTTATTTATTATAAATCAATAAAAATGTCTACTGCTCATAAGGCAGCAAGATCTTAAAAAACAACAAATTAAATACAAGAAAAATAAATGTATTTTTGAATCTGATATTAAACAGGAAAAAGTATTGCGCAGTTGGTTACACCCGGTTTACTTCGTAATTATTCAAAACTCTTTCATTGTGTCCGACAATTTTCCACTTATCAGAATTGGCAATTGTGGGAAGAAGGACCGATGCAAGGATGCAGGGATGTTGGCATTGAAAGCGTTTTGTATGAAATGCATTATAACTGAAATTAACGGTTAGGTGCAGTGCGTCCCTCTAACGAGAGAGGTAGCACACTTAATGTGCCACGAGAGAGGGTGGCAAGAAGAAGAAGAAGAAGAAGCGCGACTGGCTTTTGCAAATCGAGAGAGCACATAAATCAAGTGACAATAACGACGATGACGCCGTGTTGAGTGTGTCACTGGTGCAAGAAGATGCCGATGCCGATGGCGATGCCGATGCAGATGCAGATGGAGATGGAGATGCTGTGCCGGTGATTATGACGACAAACCATAAAATGCAGCCGAGGATGAGGTCGCAGAGCGCGTCGCGAGTTATGCTGCTGCTGCTGCTGCGGCGGCTTCCAGGAATGCGCATTTCGCCGGGCCCAAACACAGGCCATTGTACGGTCCTAGACGTGGCTTAATCCACGCACCGCACGCACCGAACGCAAACGAAACCGAAACCGAGTGCGACAAACAAAAAGTCCTCAATGTGTGTGCAAAATGCAAAACAATATCATCATAAAAACGCAGCGCAAGTCGCCCGTGTCGGAGAGCAAAACCGAAAACCGAAAACCGAAAACCAAAAACCGAACACCGAAAAGCAAGGCAAGAGCCAGAACAAGAACAAGAACAAGAGCCGATCCCAATACCGGTAACACTCACGCTGACGGTCCTAGTCGCAAGGCCCAATACCCAAACCCAAACCCAAACCCAAGCCAAGCCAAGTCCAAGTCCAAGTCGTCGTCACTCGTGACCGCTATAAATCGATGAAGTCATTGTGTGTGCGGCCTGTCCTGGCGGCCGGCCGGCCAGCCAGTGTGACAGGGACACCACTCGAGTGTGTGAGTGCGAGCGAGACAGGAAAACGAGAGCGCACCTTCTCACCCGTCACACCCGTCGCCGTCGCCGTCGCCGTCGCCGTCGCCTTTGCCTTTTTCATTTTTATTTTCGTACTTGGTTCGATTTTATTGCCACCTCATAAAAGTAGCATAAACATGTTAGTAGCCTGTTGCTACCGCTACTTAAGTTAGTTGCTTGTTGTTGTTGTCGTTGCTGTTGTTGTTGCTGCTCTGGCCAAGCACTGCACAGATTTACGAATTTGTTGCACTTTTTATTGGGTGATTTTTAGTTCTCAGTTTTTGTTTTCAATACCCTGCATAAATTACGTCTTTTACTTTTCTACATTCGAATATTAAATATTAATAAAGCTACATATATATGTATATATACATACATTATTGTTATAACTGCTATAAAACCTTGGCTTACAGACGCGCTTGTTACCAAGTTAATAAAAACAGGTTCAATTATTTAAAGAGCATAACGACGTCGTTGTCTTGGCCAAGTTAGCTTTTCTTTGCTGGTCGGTTCTTCTTTTACTTCATATTTTTTCTTGTTATTTTTTTTTTTTTTGGTTTTGGTTTTTTGTTTTTCAGCCGTTGTTCTTATGAAGTTTTTCCTTCAGTGTCAAAGTGTAATAAAATATTACTCATGGTAATTACAATTTTTGTGCTGCGCTGTGTTTTGCTTTTATTTTCGCTGTCGGCTCAAGTTCAATGTGCACGACAGAAGAAGACGACAAAAAAAACAAAAAACAAAATAAATAAAATAAAAACAACAAAAACAATTTTGAACAATTAAAAAGTGTTTTGAGGTGCTTAAAAGCCCAGTAACAACAACAACAACAACAACAACTGGCTACTAGGCAGGCGCGTCTGCGCCATAAACTTAACAAAAGTGTTGCTGGCAACAGTTCAACGACATGTTTATTAAGCCATACGCAAAATTTGTTGGGCCTGCCAACCAAAGACACAAGCCCCCCATTCCCCAGCCCCCAACCCGTATCCCATACAGCACTGGGCACCAAGTGATATTCCAGAGCCCGTATGTTAAGTGAGAACTCGCTTTGGGATTTAAGTGGCCGCACTCTATGAAATTACATAAATGACCATAAAAATGTGTGCTAATAAAAACAAAAGCCAACAACAAAAACAGCAACAGAAAAAAAGCCACACACACGCACAAATTATTAAATTAGATGCTGTGACATTAAATGGCGACAGAGAAGTTTTCGTGATTTACATTCTCGATTCGAGACCGGAACCATACGACAAAATGCCTCAGCAACGCTACATCAACAATAAATGAATTACAAAAATATATATGTATATACTCTATATAGACGTAGACGTTTGATAAGCTCCGACCTACGTTAGCGTTGGCTGACGCCCAAAAGTTTCACGCAACAGCTTCTGATATTTTACTCTAATTTGGGATTTAAATCAATACCAACAACAACAACAACTGCGTCGCGTCTGGCAATCAAAGTCGGGATATATTTGAAGAGGGCCACCCTCACAATAACAATAACAATAGCAATAACTTGAATAAACAATTATATATGCTTAATATAAGAGTACACAGCTAGCCAATACCCTGCAATCCAGGGGTTAATTTTTATAATAAATTAACAGGCCTGTTTTCAGGCTTAAAATATGTTCTGCTTATAAATTTCTAAACTGATCAATCGTTTACATTGCTCAAAAAAACACTAAGCAATGTTCTAGAATTAGGTATGAAATATTCATTAAACAACGTTTTCAAAGTTTGCGAAAATTGATGTACAAAATTAAGCATAGTACTTATTTAATATTTGATTGGATAAATAAATATATACCAGCTGTAAAGTTACAGGGTATAGACAAAGTAAATAATAACAACAAGAATAATAACAATAATTATGCCGAAATGCCAGCACTTTAAATGCGTTTCATATATGACAAAATAATTGAAGCTGTTTGTAAACAAATCGACTTCGACTGTTAACAATTATTGAGCTAATTGAAACGGGCTTTCAACACAATGAAAATATGTCCACATAAGTATTCAGCTCTCTCGATCGTGGATTAATGGGAAATGCGTAAATCGAGGGCATTAAAAATGATATTAATATTGTTCAGGATTTCTTAAATGAAAATGAGACATATTTTATTCAAGTTTGAGTAGCATAGAATTAAGAATAATAATATAATTATAAATATGAGATAAAATAAAGTATAATTATATAAACAGTGAAATTTGTATTAATATAAATTCAAAATCAATTACCTTTAATTGTAATTTGAATGTGTCAACAAATTATTCAATTGATTTCGGATTTAATTGGTTGTCAAAAGCGGCTGATAATTGATTTGCCCCTTGGACAGACGATCGAGCAAATTGTTGCCAGTGTCGTGGGTGCAGCTATCTCTTTCCCTTTCCCTGCTGGCAAATCTATCTCATTCCAACGCCCTTAATTTCTCTTCAGTGCAATGTTCCAGGAATCAACTGCAGAAAACCAATAAAATACACAAAAAAAAAACATAAAAAAATTCAGTAAAATAAAAAGAAATTGTAAAATAAAAAAGAACAATAGCAAAAAGTGGCTGAGAACATGGCACACTGTAAGGACATAGGCAGTGGGAACAAAGGCCGGCCAAGACACAAAATGCAGTTATCTGCATTATGGCTAAAAATTGTGCACAAAGGCACCGAACGGAACGGGACGAGCCAAAAATGCCCCGAGAAATGATGGGTTATTAAATGTTGTTAATCTTTAGCCCCGGCTACGTTGCTGGTCATATTCAAATTTCAATAGACAGTAAAATAAACATACAGGTAGATAACTTCTCTATCTCTCTCTCTCTCTCTTTCTTTCTCTTTCGCAATCTCGCAGACTCTCTCGCTCTCGCTCTCGCTATGTGACAGCCGCAAAGCAACCACCGTTATGGCCAGGCCAGGACAATAGAGAGAACGAAACAGAAACTCTCAAAACTCGAATCCCGAACCAAAAACCAAAAACTAAAAACCCGAGCGAGCCTCTGCCATTTGCCTTTATTGTGCACGCTGTTTAAATATTTACGAAGTTTTACAATATTTATGACAGCTAAAAACATAACAACACCTACTTTAGGCCCTTTGAGACCCTTTTGGCCCGTTTCGAACGGGGACACTTGACACTGAGCAGATCGCCGGCTTAGGCCCTGCTCCTGGCCTGGCTTAACTAACACGGTCAGCTTCCTGGCCGCTGTCCGCTGTCCGCTCGATTGCAATCAATAAACGGCTTAGCCACAGCGGCAGCATCATAATATTCAAATATTTTTGTTGCCGCTTGCATTTGGTTTCCACAGGTCCGGTCTGTAATCCATTTGCATGTCAACACTTGGCCCTGGTCAGCAGAACGTGAAATTTTTGCGGGCACAATGATCAGCTAGCTATAGTTGGTGGCACTCCAGACAGCTTCCGTTTTGGCCGCGCTAATCCCCGCACGGGATCTTGGCCTCAGAGGTGCCACTAAGCGCCCTAAACGAAGCTTGGCTCGAATAGTTGGCTCAATAAGCCAACGCATTAAAAAGTAAATTTGCGTAAATCCGCTTAAAACAAAGCAAGGATTATATATTATTATAGGAGCTAGCTTAGCCACAACAAGTGCATAAATATATGAGTGTTTCTGTGTGTATGTGTGTGTGCTGTACAGTGAGCACTTACTTTGAGTGCTGATTAGCCCGGCTAAACGGCAGCTCAAAGTTCATTGAGTTAGTTAGCCGAGATCAACTAAGCTCTGAGCCAAGATCTCATTGATGCAGCTCAAGGCCGGAGCCAAAGCCGATGACGTTTTCATTGAGCTCACCTGCGCGCCAATGGAAAATGGAAAATGGACAATGGACAATGGACGGCCAGGTAGGCAGGTGGAGTCTTCAACTTCGACTCCGACTGCGACTCCATCCCGCAGCTGCCGCTCGAGCCGGCTGCACGTGCTAATAGCTTGACGCCGCTCCCGAGAAGATAATAAAACCCGACGCTGAACTGGGCACAATTGGAAGGCGGGCGCAGCAGCGAATGCATTGATGCAGTGCAGCCATAAAGACAAACGATCTGCGGACCCCACATAAATACATAAAAGGGCGCTAGAAACTACAAACTTCATGATCATAAAAGAACCAACGGCGAAATGCAAGGGAACAGCCGGTGCCAAATTGATGCAAACATCCAATTTGGGCTAAATTAAAAAAAAAAACTTATTTCTATAAGAAAATCATATATTTGTGCTTAAGAATATTTTTAATTACAAACATTAAATTATTAAATTAGTTTACAAGCAAACTCATAAAAAATACATATCATATATGCTCTCATATATTGTTGTTACATGATTATAAAATTGTATTGTTAGTATTATTATTATTAGTAAAACTATCAATTTTCAAGATAAAGTTAAACCTGGAACTCCATTTGGGTGCCTTCATTTCTGGGCATTTACACAACTCATCTACCGAGGACTGTAGTCTTATATCTTATATAAGATCTATATATATATATATACATATATATACTTGTTTTCCAACATACTGTTTCTGATTTATATACTTCGCAGAACCTCCTAGAACAGCCCAGAATTAGCTTACTCTTGAGCATAATAAAAAATCAAATTCAATAGTTTTTTTTAATATATTTTTTATTATATCTTTTCTTTTGCAGCTTATCATAACGTGTTTAAATATAGAAAAAAATTGTGTGTGGGATTTAACTTAGCTATTTACAATTTCATTTACTCATATTACAAAAAAAAATTAATACAAACTAGGTAAGCATAATGCATAATACTCATGACTATATCACAGTTCAACAAAGCCTATTAGCTAATAAAAAAAAAACAGAAATTATAAAATTAAATTATTTATATACTATAAATATATATAATTTAGCTTACAAACTAAAAAAAAATATAATAATAATAATAATACGAATAATAGTTGAGAAAACACTTTGTAATACTTTCGAGCTGGTTTGGATGCCAAATGATAGCTAAATATAAACATATATATATATATATATATATATAAAAATGTGGAATGATGGGATTTGGAATGTTTTTAAATATTGGCTGCTGCGGTTGCACATATATGACTAGAACGGCAACTGCTGGAGAGAGATAGCGAGATAGGGAGAGACAGACTTAGCTGAGATTACATTAGTTTTGAATAAGCTGTGAATAAACTATGCTTCAATAAATCACTTTGAGGAATACAAATAATAATACTGCAAGACAAGCTGAAAGTGGGGGGCGGGGGGTTAAAATGAGCTGGAGAAATTTGTTTGCGAACTCCATTAAATAATTTACTTAAACTAGGCGAGCTGAGGGTTGAATTGCGGAGTAATATACAAAATATTATTGTGCTTTCACGTGCGCTGCACGCGGCGCAGATGTCGCTTGGTTGCTGCTGATCCTGATGCTGATGCTGATGCTGATGCAGCTTCAGTTGATGTTGACGCTGCGTGCGGCTGCTGACGCTTGCCACGCCGTCCGCTGGCCCCGGCGGCCGCATCAAGTACGGGTTTGGATACCTCGTTGAACTCCCTCAGCTGCTGTCGCTGTTGCTGCGCCTGCTGATGCCATGGCCGCAGATGCTGCTGATGCGGATGCGGATAATGTTGCTGCTGCTGATATTGGTGCTGGTGCTGCTGCAACGGCGACTGCTGCTGTCGCTGTCGCTGCTGACGCCGCTGGCGTCGCTGGCGTCGCTGTTGGCGCTCCCGCTTGCTGTCCCGTCGCAGCAGCTGCCACATGGTGCGCAGAAACTCGTAGTAATGATGCTTCACGAACCGCATGTCCATTGCGTCCGCCTCGCCGATGGCAGTTCCTGCCGCTCCCGCTCCCGCTCCCGCTCCTGCTGACGTCGCCATTTCGGTGGTTGTCTCTGCCGCTGCGCCCGGTCGACGCTTGCTGCGCAGCTTGAGCCGCCGGTTCATGTCGTTGCGCGAGATTTGGGGCAGCTGCATCAACCGTCGCTGTTTGTTTGGCGCCGGCGCCGGCGCCGGATACGTGCGATTCACCGCCGTCTCCAGCTCGCAGAGCATGCTCCGCGAGCTGAGCAGCAGCTTCTTCAGCTCCTTGGCAACGGCCGATTCGCGCTTCAAAAACTGGCGATCCCAATTGATCTGGACGCGCCGCAAATAGGCGAAGCTTGCCACATATGTCTGCATGTTGCGGTACCAGCGCTTCAACGCGATCTGCGGATTGCAGGAAATGAACAAAAAGAGACAGATATAGAGTTCGAGTTAGAGATAGTCGAACATTTTGCTGTTGTGGGTTGTGCTTGAACTTACCGTTGAGTTGGGCTTCAGCTTGGGCAGAAACTTGTAGTTGTATTTGTGCAGGGACCACACCTGCATGTCCCCAATATCGATCACCTTCAGCTCCTGGGTGCCGTTCAGCTCGCGGTACTCGGTGCCGGCGGCGCGCTTCAGCTGATTGAAGATCTAAAGTGAGAGAGAGAGAGAGAAAGATAGCGAGAGCGAGAGAGAGAGCTGTCGTTAGCTATCGAACGAAGATATGCGCTTTGAGAGCTTTGCATTTACCTGCTTGGGCCGCTGGGCGCGTCGACGCTCGTTCGCTGAGGGCGTGTAGTAGGAGCCGCCACAGGGATTCATCCACTCGAGGGCGGTTGTGTTCTCGTTGTAGTTGCGATAATCGTACCAGCTGCTGTTCCGCTTGCGATGCCGCTTCCGCTGACCGGAGGTGGCCGCAACGGTTGCCGTCGAAACGTTCATGCTGCTGCTGGTGCTCGTTGTTGTGGTGGTGCTGGTGGTGCTGGTGGTGCTGGTGGTGCTGGTGGTGCTGGCACCCTCGATGACAGTTAGACCGCCGCTGGCCGTGGCCATGGCCAATGTGGCATGCAGATGGGCGAAGTGGAGCAGCAGCAGTGGCAACAGCAGAGTGGACCACATATCCGCATTGTCCTGCCGGCCAATGTGCTTCTGCTGAACTCGCTGCCGGTTACGGGGCGAACTCGCTGCCGTCGCTGGCGTTGTCCTTGTTGATGCCGTTGGCGTTGCCGTCTTGTTGCCTTTAACTTTGGTTGCAGCGCAATGGCAACCAACTGTCGGTATGGATATGGATAACAAGATTTATTTATTTATTTATTTTTTTGTTTCGTTATTGATTTGTATGAATATATTTAATAATTTGATGATTTTATTGGGATTTTTGATCGTGTGTGTTCAATGGGCCAAAAAAAGTTAATTGCCAAAAAATGCAAAAGCGTTAGTAACAGAAAATTCCAAAAAAAATAAAAAAGTGTTTGGCTAATGCAAAAGAGAACAGAAATTGGGGGGAAAAAAATAAACACACACAATAAATATCAAGTGATTAACATGGCAAGAATTGTTGTCGCTGGGTTTATAATATCGAACAGGACTTTTTCCTTCAACAATGCAAATGCAACAGCAATGCAACTTGCTTGTATCTCAAAAATTTTGTTAGAATTTGTAACATTTTTTTTGTGTTTTTTTTTTGTGCGTTCAAATGTTCCGCTTTTATATATACATATATATATTTTAGAAAAACGTTGAATTTATAACAGGTAACTCAATTCTCAAGTCTACATTATTGACTGGAATATCAAAACTGAAAATATTTAAAAATTGTTCGAATTGAAGATTTCAAGATAGTTCGCACCATTTTTATCTTGTAAAAATAACGCTGCGCATGCGCAAAGAAATGTTTGTTTTTTCAAAAATATTTCAATTGCAATCAAATTTTTTTAGTATTTTTAAAAATACTTGAGTGCAAAACTTAAAGCTTAATAATTGTTTTTAAATATAGCATATAACAGATATAAAAACAAAACTAATACACACACCGCATTATAGTTGAAAAGTTGAGTTGGCCAAATTGTTATAAACAATTTGCAATATAATCCAGTTTTTTGTTGTGGTTGTTGTTTATTTATTTTATTATTATGTTGTTGTTGCTTTTTTTTTTTGTATGTTGTGTCACTATAAACGCACTTGAACAAAAAAATGAGTTGTCTTTATATTCTGGTGGTGAAGTCGGAGACTGCTGTTGTCTCTTCTTTAAATGGCGGCTGAAGAACACTTCTCGCGGGCACTACTGTTCACGTCCAGGCACAAAACCGAACTGAACCAAAAGTTGCGCTGAAATCGACCAGCTTTCTTTGTTGAGCAGCAGCAGCAGCAGCAGCGGACACCAGAGACTCGATAGCCGAAACCGAAGCGACCGACGCGACGTCACTCAGAGCCAGAAACCATGTGAAAAACGAACGGTACGGTAAAAGAAAACTGAAGACTGAAGACCTGGCCCAGGCCCAGGCCGGGTCGAGAGTCGGGTCGGGCCTCTGACTCGGTATCAGCTCGTATATGCCTGTGTGTGTGTGAGGCAGCGCTGCCTGTCCATTTGTCTGCCTGCCTGTCAGGCCAGATCGAGTGTGGCCGACCTGGGCCTGCCCCGCTTTATACCAATACCTGTGCTGCGTATACCTGAATCCTACACACACACGCACACACGTACCCACACACGCTCGTTTTTTGTTGACCAACCAGCTAGTCGAGCACTTTTCAAGCCGGTCCCTGCTCGGGCGCTCGCCATCGCTGTGCTCGCAGGCACCAGGCTCATTTTCCACTTATCCAATGGGAAGATTTCACTCAATGCGCTCTCATGGAAACCGAAACGGACCAGCTACCTGACCGTTTTCGCCTGCCCCAAACAGGCAACAGCTGCCTCTTTCGCTCTCGCTAGTATGAATTTATCTCTCTCACTTCTCACTTTCTCAGTTGCTATCTAGCTCGCTCGCACCCTTTCTCTAACATTCCTTGAAGTGCTCGAGCACCTCTCCAACCAGCCCTATACCCCGACGACCTTGGCTTGCCAAGTTAACCAAACCTCTTAACTGGGCTAAGCTGAGGCGACTTACCTGTCTATTAGCCACAGTTTAAGTTACAGCTGAAGCCTCTGCGCCGCAAAGTATGCTTGTTTCCGATCGCTTGAAAGTCACAGGAGAAATAAGAAACATTATACCCTGTTTAACAATTTTCAACGGGTTCAGGGTATACAAATTAACCAGAACGATAAATTTCATGTTGGCTACTTTTAAGTCAATTAAAATAAATTTTAAACAATATACTGATATAATATATATCAGTCTATACTTATTGAAAATATATTGTTTTATTGACTATTTTCGAAATAGTAAAGATCAAAAAGTTCAGACATTTCTTAAGGCAAAGTATTCTTTATTATAAAATGTCTATTATTAATATGTATCAAAATAAGAAAAATGTATATGCATATATTAATATATATAAAATATTGCAAAATAATAATAATTTTTTGTTATTAAATTCAACATTTGGTTTAAGATTAATAGCAATTATATCAAAGTGTTTGATTGGAATATTAAGTAATAGGTTTGCGGTTCAAAACTTTGACAAAAAAATATACATAAACAAGATTAAAAAACAGAACATTTTCCACTCCGAAAATATACATTACGGAAACAGCCAATCACAAATAACTACAAAGGGAAGGAGAAAAACAACAATATATATCGGTTAGAGAATATAGATTTGTAAAATATATTGTCAATACTGAAACCAAGGCATCAAAATATTGTATATAGATATATTGATCTCTGAATATTGTCGCCAAATTTGTTTTATTGATTTATTTATGTATTTTTGCAGTTTTTCGATATTTCCATACTTTGTCTAACTTGTTTCTCACTCTCAACTCTTTTAACAGTGTTTGTTGCACTGATTGATTTTGGCCGCGCTTTGCATTTTTATACTTGGCTATCAGAGAATCGCCTGCAGTTGGCCAAAAGCTGCTGGTTTGGGCCAGTTTAATGATTTGTGTTTTTGGTAAATATTGTTACCTGGTGCAAACGCCCCACGAGTAGCGTTACCTGGTTTCAATTGCTGGGCGGTCGCCTAATCAAAACTGACCTGGATCGAGGATCGAGAGTCCGGCAAGCCCCTCAACTCCGCCAGGACTCGAGCAATTGGTGCCAATCGTCTGTCCGATGCCCGATGTCGAAGTGGGACAATTGACGAGCTAATTAAATTTAGTTGCTGTTTTGTTTTGTCTGGTGTGTGTGTGCGACTTTGTTACAAAATTATGGCCACATTGTTTGGCCGAACAGCTGTACGAGCCATGGCCATGTCCCTGTCCATGTCCCTGGCCGGGAGCCGACGGCCGGGCCCGAGTGCTGCGTCTAACCGTAAGTGCAATTGTTGGCCAGGCCGCGCAGCAGCAGCAGCAGCAGGAAGCAGCCGTGTCGCGCAGCGGGGCAACTCGCCTTGATTTTCGCCGCGCGCCACACAGGACCTGGGCAGGACTTGCTGCGAGGCACATATATCAACATGGCAGCGCCTTTTGTATGTTGTCCCAAAGGGACAACATGTTTGTATCTGTATCTGTATCTGTATCTGTAAATGTAACTGTCCAATTCGCACCAAACAACTTCATCTACATGGACAACAAACACGATTATTGCATTGATGAGCTCCTGCTGCTGCTGTCTGTATACAGAGAGTGCGCAGGCGCGGCAGGACGCCCCGTCGAAAGGATCCGACGGCTGCCACCGAGTCATAGTCCGTGTGCAATGCCCATTCCCATTCCTATTCCAATTCCCATTCCCATTCCCATTCCCGTGCTGACCTCGCCGCAGTCTCTCGCACTGTTTTACTTGCGATTCGTTCTGGACAACAAAAATATTTTGCTACAAAATTGAGTTGTTGTGTGCGGTCCCCGATCCGCTGTCATGCTGTAATTTTTTTTTGCCGGCCGTATCTAATCGAAAGGATACGCTTAAATTGCCACAAGCAACGCCAAGCGGCGAACACCTTCGTCGACCTCGCACCGTTCGGGGCAGACCAGTGAATGGTTAACCGAATTCAGACTCAACGCAAGATGATCGACTAACATATACCATGTATGAGTGAATATTTCTTCATGCTATTCATTTTATTGCTACCAGGCATTATCTGCACATTTATTGATATTATGTTTAATAATATTAAATTGTACACCTAATTTATTAAATATTTATTTATTTTATATTTTCCATAATTATTATTTGAATATTAATTTTGAATTAATTTTTTACATTTCGCACCTTACTTCTACATATATATTTTATATTTAAGCACTATAATCTAATATTTGCATACTTTATTTATTAGAATTTACAACTTGCCAGCATTTTAATGCAATATATAATGGGAGTTGTCGTTACCTGTTGCTTATGCACTAATATGCACATTGCGAGCGCTGTGCTAGGGTAAAATCATTACACGCTGCTTAGCTCCTGTCTCACACAGAGACCGACCGAAGCGGCAACCGAAACCAAAACCGAGCCCGAACGCAGCCCTCTTCCTCTTCTTCGGGGCATCTTCTATGTTGTCCTGTGCGGGTATCTGTGTGTGTTTTTGTGGGTGTGTGCAACAACTACGCCGAGGTGTGAGTTTTTAGAGGCTAGTGCTGTTTTGATTATGCGTAAAATCGTTTCGCTTTATCATGATTTTTACTGCAATTCTCACTTTGAGGGTGCACTGGATTGCAACGGTCAGTTATTCGATTGGTTTGTTTATTGTTGTTGTTGTTGTTGTTGTTATTGTTATCGCCGGTGTTTGATTTGCCAAATTAGCGTTACAATTGGCATTGGCCATGGATGTTGTGCCTGAAATGATCACAAATAAATGAATGAGAATCAAATTGAATAACGAGTTTGGGAGATTTGCAATTACAAGTGCTTCTGAAAAATATTATTAACTTAAATAAACAATCCACAAAATACATTATAAAAATAATTCAATTATTTAATTATTTTTGTATTTTATATTTATTTATATCCAAAATATATTGCTACTCATATGAATACTTTATTCTTATTTTTGTATAAATGTTTAAAACTTGTAATTTAATATAAGCTTTATTATTTTAATTATTTTTTAAATTAATTGTTAAGATATGCAAATTTGTTGGCACTACTCTGTTATCTATAATTTGTCTTAGAAATCTAATATTATTATCAATTAGAAAAATAATTCGATTTGAGCAGAGTACTTTATACTTTTATACATTATATTATTATATTAATCTCTGACTTTAGCTTCGGCAGTAATTAAATCTGTGTTTACCAATTAATAATATTTCACAAGTTCTGAAATCAAATTTTGTTATTGTAACTTTAATAGTTTGAGGCATTTCCGAAGCTAACTGGGTTTTAGCCGTTAGCAGCGCTCCGCTCCCCAGAGAATGCCAACGTCATTGGTAAGACTGGAAAATCCACAAGAATCAGATATTATATATTTTTTGTTTTTGTTTTTTTGTAGCCCGCAGCAAACGTTAAAATTGGCCGCTATGAAATTCCCAGCTTAGTTCCAATAATAAGACTTGACTCAGCACCCACGCAAGCATTTAGGGCATGCAATTGCCAGAGAGTGCGAAAAAGAGAGGGAGCGCTCTCCACTTGTTTGTGTTTGTGTGTATGTGTGCTGCCTGTTGCTGTATTCGTGCGAGTCGACTCGCCCATTGGCCCAGAGACAGTTCGAATTGCGCTCAGCCGATAAGCGAACGTCAGCCAACGGACCAATAGCAGCTCACGCAATGCGCTCAGGCAGTGCGCTCTCAGTGAGTGCGAGAGTCGAGAGTGGTGGCGAGAATGAGCATGATTTGTCGCATGGCTTACTCATGCCTATGCTCGAGAGCGAGCGTTTGTTTGTTGGCGTGAGTACGCGCGAGAGAGCACAAAGAACCTGCTTTGTGTTTGCGCTCACCTGTTGCTTTGCTGCCGTTGCTGCTTTTATTGCTGCTTTCGCTGTCGCTGTCGCTGTCGCTGTCGCCGTCGCAGTGCAGTCGCGGCTCGTTGATTTCATTCATAAAAGATTGCTGCCCCTGCGCTGTCGCTGACTCAATGGACACGCGTTGGATCAAACAGTTAGCTCTAATTAGGCAGAGCGGCGAGGGGCGTCAAGTTGGCGTTAACAGTAACTGTGACAGTGATTGTCACAGTGAGTGTGACAGTGACTGTGATCGTGACTGTGACTGTGACTCTGACTGGGAGAGTGCCACGCGCAGCAGCCAACCGCAAGTCGATCCGGTTACCGATGCCACAGGATACTTGGCCAGACTCTAGTTTGCGAAGCCAGCGAAGTGTGCAACGGTAAATCGCTGACTGCTGTCTGCACCAATGGCGCCGGCGCTGTGGCAACTCAATATGCGGTGGCCATAGAAATCGCACACGCACCCATTTAAACAACACACAAAAGCAAAAAAACTATACCAAAAACATGCGCAGCGAGTACTCGCATTATTTTATTAGCACACTGAGTCAGCAGCCAGCGCAATTTGGGGTTTTTTAGACAGGCATGTCCATCTATTTGGATGCATGTGTGTGTGTGTGTGTGCGCGTGTGTGTGTGCGTGTCTATCAATGGAACGTGCTTGCGCCATGTTACACATTTCTCGCGCTTTTTTTTTTTGTGCCTTTTTGTAGGTGGGCCAAGGCAATTGTCGTTGCCAACTGTTGTCAGGCAATTCGTACACTAAATATTTGAATCATTTCTAAGCTAATAAGGCCCGTTTTCACAACTTGACAGGGTAGCTAAGCTTGCCGATAAGAGAAATTTGATTTTCATGTCATAAATTCAGTTAAATTCGGGTGAAAATTTATAGAATTAAGTATGTACTCAACCTGGCTTAGTTGCTAGTGTTGCTACACTCAAATGTCAAACATTTTTTTTTTATATATATATATATTTATTTATTGTTTTGCAAGGCATCGATGCCTTATGAAAAATATGTATCATTAGTGTAAAAAATATCACCGGGGTTTTAGTTGATTATAACTAGAAAACTATAAGTGTAAGCTTAAACTTAGTTGACCAATTGGCCAAAAGACCTTTTCTTCAGCCGGCTGATGGGATGGGCGTCTTTGAGCTCTCTTGCTAGCCTGTTGGCATGAGCGGTTAGACGATGATTGTAGATTTCACTACACTGCCTTATTTGGTCTTCCACCCAGGCTATTTGCATATCCCTAGGGAGCATAGGGAGCTCCAGTTATGCTTCGAAGTGACCGGCTTTGAAAGCTTTGTACTCTTCTCCTGTGCGAGGATGCTGGCAGTCCCCAGATTTGGATCCCGTATTTCCAGATGGGAGCCACGCAAACTGTGTAGATTTTGCGTAGGACCCATTTAGCCTCAGGGCAAACGTTTTCCCCAAAAGATTTCATAACAATTGTGTTTTCAAACTTTAAATTTCACCCCATACAAATGTATCAAAAAAATCTGCATTCATTGTTGAATTTTCATTTAGAACTGTGAATTAAGTTTGAGCAGGATTTTCACCATATTTCAAAGCTTGGCGATCGAATTTTCCAAATCTAAGAAGAAACTACTGTTAAAATTTAAATTTTTTTTGGTTAACGTAATATTTATTTTTAAATACATAACAAATATTTTATATATATATTTAAATTCAAGAACTTTGATGAGTATTAGTTCAAGTTCAACTCCTGGCCACATCATGCTGTATTAAAACAGTTAACACTGAGTATAAAACGCTATTCCGATTCCAAGTACGAGTGGGAATTGCGAGTGGGAATTTAGCGAAATATACTGGAAATTTTAAGAACTTTTCCATTTTAACTTCCACTTGTGTCGTATACTTGACATAAAAACAAAATTCTCGGATTTCCCCACGTAAGCCTCCATGGATTATTAATCAACAACAACTCAAGTGAATAAACTTCATATGGTCTGCTTCAATAAACATACATAAATTTAAAAAAAACACATTCATTCTTTAAATATTAAAAGATATAACTGCTTTTGCTTTGGGCCAAGGTCGTTAATCCGTATTTGTCTTTACGGCAAAACCTCTCAACTTTAAAACAATCTTTATTTAGCTGCATAAATATATATATAATAGCCAATATGTTTTTATTCAGCATTAACAAGCTGAGCTGAGAATACATCCGAAATTTTGGTGCAATAAGTATACGACCCGTAAACAGCCGGATCAATTAACCGAATATTTAAGTGAAAAAGTAAGAATTGCATGTACATATAATTAGCACGCATGAAAATATAATATAAAAACACTGCTAAAATAAACAAAAAAAGTATATTAAAATTGTGGAGATGTTTTTTCGGCAGCCAAGAAAAAGAAAAATAAATATTTCAAAAATAGTTTTCTCAAGTTTTTGCATTACACGACAATTATATTTATTTATTAATTCATAATACTTTAGACTTACAACTGGCGAAAAAAAAAAAAAAAAAAAAAAAAAAAAAAATAAAAAAAATTTAAAAAAACAATATAAATTAAAAAAAAA
>SCDY01000684.1:0-49626 GCA_004143825.1 Drosophila micromelanica | reverse complement strand
AACTTTACATGTCAAATTTTTTGTCAAATTTGGCATGATTTTTGACGAAAAATTTGACCCCCTCAGAATCAACTTTAATATTGTTTTTTATACTAATTATGACACCCAAAATCAATTAAAATTAAAAATTCGCAATTCTAAATTTTGAAAAAATTTTTTTTTCTAAAATTAACAAGAGGGGACCCTTGTGAACTTTGCCAAAAAATCAAAAATATTTTATTCTCCAAAATGCATATATTTGAAATGTAGAATCAATCTGGAGGACAAATCATGACCAAAATGGCATCAAACATGAAAATCGGTTCAGTTTTGACAAACTTATGGTAGTTTGAAATATGGGAACTATGGATCCGAGAACTTTACATGTCAACATTTTTGTCAAGTTTGGCATGATTTTTGACGAAAAATTTTACCCCGCCGGAATCAACTTTAATGTTGTTTTATTATACTAATTTAATCTGCAATTTTCACACTTATGTTATTACAATGCTAGGTTATAAATTATGGTACTACTACCTATATCCAACTCCAACTCCATTTATATTTATAGGTAATTCGAAAATTATAGAAAAATTTAATATCTTTTAGAGGGGTTACATAACTACATAATTTGCTTACAGTAGACTATAAATATTTTGTATGTAAGTAATTTACACCTTTAGTATCATTACCATATCTATAATATACAATCAATTTTCAGCTCGACCTTTTGTGCTGCACCTAATTAAAAGTTTCGAACTTTAAATCACTTTCAAATTTGATTTAAATGGCTTTAAATTCCTCGCGAACTGTCAAATCATAATAAAAGCGGCCTGATGAACCAGTTAGCAATGCGAATTGTCTATAATTATGTGCTCGTATAATTCTGAACAGCTGTCGGTCAGCAATTTGTTGATATTCATATTGAACGTTATGCATCTCGTTGTTGCTGCAGGTTCTTGTTGCTGTTATGGATGCATTTTTTTTTCGGTAGCTGTGCGAATGTTGAAAACGCCTCTTTGATTATAAAGCGAGCTGCGGGCGCTACAGCATGTAAATGTGTGTTGTGGCCAGCAATAATGTCCATAATTACAAAGCGCAGCCAAAGTCAACCAACAAGCGACGACAACAATGCTAACAACAACAACAATGGCAGTAACAACAATGTGAACAATGGCAACGTTCTTATCGCTTACAACTTGTTTCGATTCCATTGACCAACTATGGTCAGACGGCGGGTCGAGTCTTAATTTGGCCAACAGGCGCATTGTTGTTGTTGCTGCTGCCAAGCGAATTGTTTAATTGCCGGCGTAAGCGGCGCCATAAATGCGCCACAATGCAGACAAGGACAGGCAGACAAACAGACAGACAGACGGGCAGACGGACAGACAGACAGAGAGCGATCCATAATTGCAGCTAAGAGCTATTGATGAGCGCGCACTCGGAATCAGATCGCACATGTCCAAGTCTGGAGCTAATGATAGACCCTGCAACAAGTGGCAAGAACTCTCAACAAAAGGCCCGTTTCGGGTTAGCCATGACCGCCCGAGAGGCTACAGCTGTACGGCTGTACGGCTGTACAATTGGTGTGAAATTGGCCTTCCTGGAAGAGCTGTCCATGTAATTAGGCGCGTTTGGAGCAGCGTTTTGGAGGTGTTGCCCGTCGCTGCGCATTTATCAGTGCAAACAAGCGCTAAGCGCTTGCCAAAAATCCCGAAAATAACGAAATCGGGCTAAAGCCCTTTTGGCTGAAAGATGTTTTGTGCCACGGCCGGGGCTACTAATGGGGATAATTGCCAGCCGGGACGGGGCGTTAAGTGAGCTAAAGGGAAGTCGGGCAACGAAATTTGACAAATTGCGATCAGCTTTTACTGGAGTCGACGTGTAAACGGTTGCAGGTGTTTTGACTGGGCGTGGCCGCGGCGGCCCAGCAATGGGCCCCAGACGCGGCGAATCGTTGCTGCGCACTCGCGATTTGTATCGCTGTCCAATTAAGGCAGCAACATGCGGTGGCAGCAACAGTTGCCGTCTCTCGCGATATTGCTAACGAAGCACTGACAATGAACGCGTATTGCCGTCAGCTTGACACTCCCGCAGAAATCGCGGGGCTTAGCGTATAACGAAAAATTCATTACGATTTCGATTTAAGTTGAATAATTATTTATCTAGATAATGCTACTCGGTCGCAGTTCGTTTCGTTCGCCTCGATCGCCCCGACAATTGCCAGCCTGTGATTCATATCAGCGCAATTGCAGGCGTGTCAACGACAGCAGCAGCAGCAGCCACCAACTGTTGCTGTTGCTGTTGCTGCCAGCAACTGCTCGCTGCTGAGCCCCCAAACTGAAGCTAAGGCTTGACATAAAACAAATAGACTGTCAGTTTATGTAGCATTTGGAATGACTAAATGTTGCCGTGATTGCATTTTGCATGGGCTTGTACGCTAGATAGCATATAAACAGCCCCTCGATACGAACAGTGAAGTGGGTGTAAAGTAAAAGTGGCCCATATAGCAATGATAGCAAATGTGGGCATTTAAGATAATTGCTAAAAATAAATTAAAATTAGTTGCTGTATCCTCTTCTGTAGAATATAAATTCTTCACTAAGAACCCATTCTTCAATACCTCCCATATTTTTTTAGTTCCCGATTTATTGTTATTTTATCAAATTTCTTTTTTTCTAGGATATAAGCTCTATTATATTCTTCATTGGTGCATTTATTTCTATATAGTTGCAAGAACTGGGAAAAGAGAATATTCTTTCATGAGCTAAGAAAATTATCAGGAAAAATATGGTCTTATTTCTTAATCAATTTTTGTAACCATTAAAAGTACTTCTCCGATGCCTGCTAAAAGGAAATATTCTATTTAAATTGATGTAATATAATATTTAAATTTATGTTTCCAACAGTGAAATTTATGATCACTTCTGCAGGGGAGCATTTCCACAAGCTATTCACACTTTCGCTAACATTCTTTTGTTCTGTAAAATGTTGTTGTTGCAGCGCTTTACAGCTTGATCGGTATGTCACCGCGATGGCATAATGAGCCTTAACAGATCGCTTTGCTGCAATGCTGTCCGCTGATGTAATGGCAATGTTTATGTCACGATATCTTGATCGGATTAACATGGAGCCAGCGCCTTGCATGTGACTAATCATGCGAATGCGAATGCGAATTCGAATTCGAGTTCGAGTTCGAGTTCGAATGCGACCTGCACCTGCCAGCTGCCAGCTGCTGCTCACCGACAGCCGCCCACCGCGACAATGTGGGCGTGTCTGCGGGCATGCTTAGCATATTTCACTTATTCAATTACAAGCTGCATTTTACACACCAAGACATATCTACAGATCGAACTGGATACTGGATACTGGATACTGGGAGACTAAATTGCGACCCAAAGTGGAGGCATTAAAAATGCGTGAAAGCGCGCTCTGTTATCGAGCGTGGAGAGCACGCAAATAAATCAAAGCTTGCGCTGGACCAGTTTCACTTTAAGAGCGGCTCAATTGATAAAAAAAAACACTCTATATATATATAAGTCCATTGCCAGGCAGAACAACAGCAACAACAACAATAACGAGTAACAACAACGACAACTTTGTTAGGCAACGGCAAATTTTAGCCAAGATTTATGTGGCCATAAATGCGATTACAGAGCCCCAACGAAACGTCAAAAAAATAAATAAAAATAAAAAACAAATCGGAAAATAAAATAAAATAAAGGTAAATACAAAACTGTGAGTCCAGTTTGCACTTTACACGGTTTTGTAATTTATTTCTGACGCTTCGATTGCATTCTAATGACAAGTGCAGCGACGCTGACTGCGACGCCGACGCCGACGCCAACTCTTTGGCATAATTCACAGAAAGTTGCTGTTGCTGGTTGCAGTTGCTGCTGTTGCTGGTTGCTGCTGCTGCTGTTGGTTGCTGTTGCTGCTTGCTTTTGCCACTGGCGGCGTTCACACTTCAAATTGCCAATTTGCATATTTTCGGCATACGTAATGCAATTGAAAATGTAAAGTTCTAGATGCTAGACTAGAAAATACCCTGTAAGTTGAATTTTGTAAGCAGTTTACAACATAATTTTATAGTGTGAAATTAAAGTAAAAACTATTATTTTAGAGAGATACTCTAGCAAAAATTGTTTAATTTTCTCAAATATATACTAGAAGATATATTTGGGGCTGATCTTATAAGATGATCTGCATAATATTTAAGATTATTTATACTAATACCTTAAATTTAAGGAAGGAATTATTACGAAATAATTGCAAAAATATAAAGAAACACAGTTTCAATAAGGTATTAAATTTTAGGAAAAATGTAAATAAAGCTATTTCTTAAGTTTGATTACACTACAAGATTTAAATCTTTAAATATCTTCAAGGCGCTTATACATTAATGGTTTTACAGCTCATAGCCCAGTCACTTTCAGCTGTTTGCCACCTACACAAGCCACAGCACCAACCAGCCCATCTGCTTGCGCTACAGGGTATGGCCCACAACGTATATTGCATAAATCAAGAGTCAGGCAGCCGACGCGTTTTCGGCGCGTTTTTTATCGCGCGCCAGCATCTTTGTCTGGCAATTCATCTCATTCTCATGCACACACTCAGATTTCGGATGTGAATAACGCCGAATGCGAGAATTTGTTAGCTGAAACGCTGCATTTGCCATAATTAATTTCAATTGCGCATGCAAACGTTGCGCAGCAAATAAAAAATAAAAATAAAATAAAAAAAAGCCAAGCTTCATATGGAAGTGTGCAGCTGACTTATGCTTTGAGGCGCATTCGAAACGCCCATTTGGAAGCGGCTCCATGTGGGAGTTGTTGTTGTTGTTTGTCTAGCCTGAGACGCTGTTGTTGTTGCTGTCGATGCGGCTGTCGATGCTGATGTTGATGTGTTTTGACTTGTGCGCTGATTTACGGCCCAGCGCCTGCCGCGCAGCAATTTGTTTGGCTGCCGCAAACTGCGAAGAGGCAGCCAAGGCCAGCAGCAGCAGCAGCAAGCAGCAACAAGCAGCAGCAAGCAGCAACAGCAGGCAGAAATTAACGCGCCAGTCGCCACATAACTTGCGGTACGCATAAAACATGTTAAGTAATCAATTGCTGAAGTGTAGAGGCGGCCACAAAACGTGCACTCGAGAGCCAAGCGAGTGTGTGTTCATTGCCAATGCCAAAGGCATTTTTAAGGGCCAAGAAACACGTGCAGCAGCAACAGGAACAGCAACAGCAACTGTTGCTGTTGTTCCAAGTTGGCCGTTGTTGTCGCTGGCAACTTCAAAGTATCCTACGGCATAATGCGCTTAATAAACCATGAATCACTGTCCAAGCGGCTGTCAGACTGTCGCCCCGACTGCCTCGTCGGGGCAGCAGCAGCAACATTGATTTTGTCACGACGCAAACACTTTAAAGCCACAATTGCTAAAGTGCGCGAGCTGCGTCCAGTAAATGATGTGCGCATGTGATAAAGGGCCCGCAAACGAGCCACGGCTGCAACAACAACAACAACAACAACAACAAAAACAGCAACAACAACAACATACCCTAGTGGCAGTTGTTCAGAGTTCAGATCCAGCTCGGGCGGCTGTTGCTTGTTTTGGTCGTCTTGTCGTCGCTTGAGTGGCATAAAAAACGGCTTGCACTTGGACTTGAGAGCTGTATTTGAGTTTGACTCGGAGTCGGTGTTGGAGTTGGAGTTGGAGTTGGAGTCGTTGGGCCTTGGGCTCCATGGGGGCTATCAACATTCTCAGGTGCGCCTGCACAGCCTTTGTGATTAGCCAATGGGCAACTTTTGTCAGCCTCTTCAGCTGGCCAAAAAATTGTTCTTTTTACTTTATTTTGCTTAGTTTATTTTTTTTTGCGATTTCTTTTTTGGCCACAACCCTAAGCCCACCATCCAAGCTAGTTAAGTTGTTAGCTGCCCTCGGGTAGCAGGCAGCAGCACAACAGCAGCAGCAACTCCAAGCTCCCAATTGCAATTGTAGTTGTATGCAAGCTCCCTTGCCAGACAGCCAGACAGCCAGCCAGGCAGCCAGACAGAGAGCTAGCCAGGCATCATTAATCAGCTCGGGTTCATCAGCGGCAACATGGTTCATTAGCTTTGGTTAGTTGTTGCTGCTGCTGTTGCTGCTGTTGCTTCTGCCATTGCTGTTGCTGTTGCTGCCGTGCCCGTTTGGCGGCCTCCTGTCGACGATTCTAATCATAAGGCACCGACAGTGGCTTCGTCTGCCGGCACGCCGCTTGCCAAGTTAATTGGCTAGAAGTTTTACATAGACGCAACAGCAACTCCCAGCTGGCAGCAGCAACATTGGCGGCAAAATCTAAAAACAACATCCAAAACTTTACGTATGCCGTATTGTTGCTGTTGTCGTTCGGCTTATTTGGTGGCAAAGTCTGCGACAGCGACCCATTATCAACATGCTCATGCTGATGTTGCTGCCTCAAATCCCGCTGCTTATTGTTGTTGCTCCTGTTGTTGTTGTTGCTACTGTGCCTTATGCATATTTACATGCTGCTCCGAGCCTTGCCATGGCTCTTTGGCAGTGATCTTGTCGGAGCGAGTGCCACGTCTGATTGGGTTGACAGTTTCCAGCAGCTTTTCCAGCTACTGTTAGCCTGCGCATCGTGGGAAAAACAATCCTCAGACAAGTTGCCAAAAAGCTATCCCACAGGCAGTTGCTTCGATTTAGATTAGCGCATACGAGTGGGCGGAAAAGGTAGAATTACATATGCAAACAATAAAAGTCACATTTCTTGCCGTTCTATGCAATTCTCATGAGTTCAAGTAAGGCTTATTTAGTGCGTTTATAGATCAAGCTATTATCCAATTATTTTCTTTCTTTCTCTCTCTCACTTATTGATACCTGTCATTATTTTTCTCTTTCTTTCTCTTTCTCTCTCTCTCTTTCTCTGTTACACTGTGGTTCTCTCTTATTTACTCTCCTGCTCTCCCACTGTTTCTCTCACTCACTCACTATCCGATGTTGTTGTCGTCTCTCTCTCTCTCACTCATACTCACACTTACTCAAATATCGCCTTACTATGCGATTTTCATGAATTCAATTTATGCTTAAATCTTGCTTAGTGAGTTAGGGGAAGAAAGAAAAAAGAAAGTAAGAACGAGCTAGAAAAAACGAAAAAATAAATGATAAATTTAGATAAATAATCTCCAATTCAATTCAAGGCAGTTACTTGAATCACGCAGACATTCCACAGGCAAATCCTACTCAGGCAAGACCTACGTTGACAAGTTATGGATGGAGCTGCTTGACTGCAGTCATGTGGGCAGCGTTTTTTTGTGGCTTATAAGATGCGTGCATTCGCGATATCGTTGACAAATCATGTTGGCAACTGTTTGGCGCTGCCAACAAGTCTATCAAAACTCGACAACATTTGCATCTGGTTGAAGCTGGTGGCAGCGTCCGAGGCAAGATCATATTTATGTGTGTAAAACCAGACAGGGACCGGCTACTGTGGCCGGGCTGTTGGCTACTGTGGGTATGCGGCAACAGGATGCATAAAATTTATGAAACAACGACGCCTTTTGCGCACATAATTAAATCAGACAAAGCGCAGCTCATGTAAATCCAGGGGAAACAGGCCCAGCCCACGGACGAGGCGACCAGGCGGCTTCGCAACCGGATGCGGCACAAGAAATGCAGCTTGACTATTTTTAATTACCACAGGCAAACAGCTGCTGCACTCAATCTGCGCCACAGTCGCATCTCGTGCAGTGTGCGGCTGTGCTGGCTGGCACTGTAATTGTTATAGTTTGTCAAGTGGGGCTCTAGCTGAAGCTGGAGCTGAATCTGGAGCCGAAGGCATGCGAATCAATTACATATTACTAGTTGGCAATCGACGTCGTTGGCGATTAACTGCAGTGACTTTACCTGTTCGGTGCGGCCAGCGACGCTTTCATTAAAGTGCAAATTATGACTTGCCAGTTCCGCCAGGTGTTGGCCTGGCCCATTTGTCTTTGGCCGTAAGCTGTAAGCAGCCTCTGTAAGCAGCCGCCCTTTGTATATAAAGTTATCAACGCCATCGTCATTGTCCGATTATTACCGCTTGCTGCTTTTACGACATTAATTACCGATCTTCTGGCTTTTGAGATTTATAAATAAATTTACTGGCCGAGAGTAAAAGCAACCGGCGCTTTGTATATTTAACAAGAGGCTTATTCCGCTCAAGCGGCATTCATAAAGTAGAGCTAAGGAACATTTGTACTGACGGTATAATTAGTCAACTCTTAATAACTAAAACCTCAAATACATTTGTAACAGTCAATTGCCTCCGTAAAATAGATGTGACAATCCAATATCTCGTGCACCTTTTCCTGTATATTCGACTCCATCTCGTTGTAGGCCATGTGCCAGCGACAGCAGCTGGCGCGTTTCGTTTTGATGAGACGGCACAAATACTTCATGATCTCGAACACTTCATCCATTTTGTTCTCTTCGACTAGATAGCACATGTTCTGGTACATCAAGTCCACATCGGCGGGCTTGGGCACCTCCTCCGATTTGACCCAGGTGGCCAGCATATTCTTGTAATTGGGATCCACAAAAACATTCTCCTGCTCCTTAGACTGCGATGGCTCCTTCACAGCTGGCGTCACAGCATCCAGCGGAGGAGGCACCTTTGAAATTGTATTGGTGGACGTGAGGTACTGCAGAATGGCGGGATGCATATGCTGTGGCAGCTCCTGTACGTAATTGGCCACAATTTGGTCGGAACGACACACGCGCTTATGCTCCCTGGCCAAGGCTGCTTTCGACGTGGAAGGCTGCAGATCGCTATCGTTCAGCGAACTGGTCGCAGAACAGAAAATACGCATCGAGGGTGGAGGCGGAGGTGGCGACGAGGAACGCGAACTTGAACTTGAGCGCGATTTCCGTTTCCTGCTATGGCCGGTGTCCCTTCCGTCGTGCGCATCGCTTTCACTCATGCGCAAATACTCCTCAGGATAATTGAGTACCTCGCGCCGTATTTCCTCTGGCAGCTGCGCCAAAACATCCGCATCAAATTGTGAAATGGCCGGCGGCACGCGCTCGTTTGAAATTACGGACTCCCCGGTCGGAATGGACTCAAATCCTGCTGATTTTTTAGCCGTTGCAGCGTTCTTCAACATTTTTAACACATTAACGTCTGATTGCTTCTTGCTAGGCTCGGCTGGAATCACCACGAGCGATTCATTCTGCTTAGCTATTGTAGAAATCTCTTTGGGAGTGGATTCAAAATCCATTGACTTCTTGTTGGCCGCCGCGCTCTTCAACATGCTGAGCACATCAATGTTTGCTGACTTCGCTTTAATCTCGACTGGCTCCTTGATTGTCACTGCTGCATTTACAGTTTTCTCTGCGTTGACAAAAAACTTTAAGTTTTCATATCAATGACATAAGAAATATGGCCTACCCTTTTGTTTTTCGGACATTTTGCTAAACATATTTTTAATGACGTTCTCCTTCTTCGAATCGACAACATCGTCCAACTTGCTCAAGTGTATACCAATGCCACGCAGCTCATGCGGCGGGAACCCCGACTCCCTCATCAGCTTCAGGACGTGGCCCGTAATGACTGCCACATCGTCCGTACTTTGCTTCAGCAGCGCGGACTTTGTCTGATTGTCGCAGACGCCGTGTCCCATGAACTTGGATGTTTCGACAGGCGCTTCGGCAGCGCGAACCATGAGCTTCAGAGTAATCGATTTGGTCTTCCGCTTGATCTCAATCAGGCGACTGTGGACCTCAACACTCAGCTGCTGCAGAAACTTTTCTAACTCTTCGTTCTTGGTGAAGCGTATACCGTAATTGACCTCAGCGGAGACAGATTTGCGTTGCTAAACGAAGACTAGCTGAATTATGGCCAGGTCAGCAGGTTGACTGCATTTTAGTCTCACCTGTTCGTAGACCAACGGACGCGGATCGATGCCACGACAATTCTGGTACAGGGTTTGTGCCATTTTTTTGCCCAACAGCATTTCCAGACGAACCAGCGACACCTTTTGAACGTCGGCGCATGTGTTTAAGCCCGCCTGATTGAGTTTATAGGTCATGCTGCTGCCCACACCAGGCAGGATGTCCAGCGAAAAGGAGGCCATATAGTTGGCTGCATCGTCAGTGTCCAGCAGATGCTGTCCATTGGGCTTGGCCAGTTTGGTGGCCATGCGAGCCAGCAGTCTATGAATGAAAATATATTTATTTTCGAATCGTGCTATATTTCTCCGTTGATACCCACTTATTATCACCCACTCCCGCTGAGCAGGGGCAGCCCGTCTTATCGCGCACTTCCTGCCGCAAATGTGTCACAAATGTCATCACATCGACTTGCAGGTCGTGCACCAGATCAGTCAGATCCACAAACATTTCATCGCAGCTAACAGCCTCGATATTGAGCGTGTACTGCGCCACAGTGTCATACAGAGCGAAGGCTACCTGTAGTTAAAAGAAGCCATTTTCACAAATCGGTTTATAACATATCCACACAGTGCTCACCTGGCGATAGCCCTCAAAGTCGTATGGAATCGTCTTGAGTTCGGGGCACAGCTTGAGCGCTTGGCCCACAAACATGCCATTCTTGATGCCCTTTGCGCGCGCTTCGTAGCTGCAGGAGGCAATCTCCGACAACGACATCTTCTTCTCAAAGCCGTTGCGCACCTTATCCGCCCGTAGGTTGTCGTGCATAAGGTGCTCAAAGCGCTGTGCAAACAACTCCTGCTCCACCTGACGATCGGCCTGTGGATGGACGGGCACATCGGTGGCTGCTGTGCCACCCTTGGAGTGTGTCACCGCAATGGGCAGGCCACGCAGCTCTGGGTGCGTCCGCAGACCCACAGAGACAAAGAAGCAGTCCATGTCAATGTGCATAACGTAACGTTTTGGAGCCGTGTTGCTTGGTTGCCTGCTATTGCCCAGCAGTGAGCGCAGTTCACTGCGCTTGTCGAACGATTTGTTGCCATGCGCCTGACGCAGCTCACAAACATATTGCTTGAAACCAGAGCCGAGCGTGGCAATATGATGCAAACGCGAGTTTTTGTAAAACTCACTGAGGAACGCAGGGTCGACGGCGGTGCGTGCGCTGCTGCTGCAGCTGCCGCTGGTCGAGATGGAGGACAAATTGGTCACATTGGATTTGTTTTTGTCCGGTGAAGTGGCCACAGCCTGCTGCAGCTCCTTGAGTATGCCACCAAGAGCATTCTCCAGCGATTCCATGCCTTCTGACACGGTGGAATCGTTCTGTTTGCCCTTGCCAAAGTTTAAACGTGGCTGGGTCGTTTTTTGATTGGTATACAATAGATACGGCTTGTAGTCCACAATGCGCATCTGCTGCACACAATCGACCACCCATTGGGCGCTGATTATCCTGCTGGTGTCCATTTTACGCACCTTCACATCCGGCAAATTGGACGCTATGATGAAATTCGTGTGTGATCGTTCATAATGATGAAATGTGCCGCCGTGCACCATCATAATGCGCTTGAGCTCGTCGGCTGACGGATTGGTCAGGCCATTCACAAAAATCGAAATGCCATCAAATAGATTCGACTTGCGAAATGGATCACTGGCGGCCGCAAACTGCTCCTCGAGCTTCGCTTTCTTTGCTTCAAAATAGCCGCCCTACAATACATATTTTAGTTGCATGGTTGGAATCTAGGTCGTTCTCTATTCTATTCTCACCCAGTCAGCAAACCCATTGTCTTCATCTCGTGCCATTGTAAACCGCTGCCAAAGAATTTGAAACTCTTCAGAAACAGCGTAAACGAATAACAGTGGACGAATAAAATAGCGCGTAAACAAATCAAGAGAAATGTTTACTCAAATATCGATTGCATTTCGATAGTCTTTAGCGCAATATCGAAACTGGCATTTATAGCCTCGTTTTAATATGCCATGCAAAGTTAGGAGCCAACTGCTGTGGTAGGGCACGATTGGGAGATTAAAGAATATAAAGAAAATTCGAAGCTCTAAACTTTGTGACGTGTGTGATTATATCTCATTCACGATGGCGTAACCTCGATGGCTTCGACTTCCTATCGATATCCCGACATGTGGCAACTCCTTTACAATTAGTGCTGGTAAACAGCCAATTGTTTTATTGTTTTGTTTGGCTGCGGCATTGTGTTGCTCTTAAGATGTGGAAATATGGTCAAAATCAAATGAACCAAGGTCCGCCTGGTGGAGGAGGGCCCAATATGATGCCCATGGGCGGCTTTATGCAGGGAGGAGGAGGGGGAGGCATGCACATGTCGCCGCAACAACAGCAACAACACCAAATGAACATGATGGGAGCGGGTGGACCCGGCGGAGGACCCGGCGGCATGCAAATGAATCCTAATGCCGGAGTCGGCAGTGGACCGCCCGGTCTAATGCAAGGCATGGGCATGTCGCCGCAGCAGCAGCAAATTATGCAGAAAGTGCAACAGACAGTGAATGCAATGCAACAGCAGATGATGGGTGGGCCTCAGCAAGGTGTTGGCATGGGTGGAGGTGGCCCACAGCAGCAACAACAACAGCCCAACATGTCACAGCAGCAACAACAGCAGCAGCATAATCCAGGCGCAGGTGCGGCTGGCGGAGGTGGCGGCGGCAACATGTTGGCAAATTCCCAACCGAATCCGCACAAGGAAATCAACATTGTGCAGCTATCGCGCCTGGGTCAGGAGACAGTGCAGGACATTGCGTCGCGCTTCCAGGAGGTCTTCTCAGCACTGAAAAACATACAGCCCACCTCACACAGAGACAATAATACGGAGAAAAAGGTTCAGGAATATTTTCGCACAATACGTCTGCTTTTCAAGCGGGTGCGCATCATCTACGAGAAGTGCAATGATGCTGGCATGGACTACATGAACGCTGAAACCCTAATACCCTACAGGGACGAGCCCGATCAGCGCATTGAGCCCTCGCAGTGTGACGAATATCGCAAAGTTTTGCAGGAGAATCAGGAGCTGATCGAAACTGTAAAACTGAAAAACCGACAATTGCGCGAGATTATCGATAGAACGCGCATAATTATATGGGAAATTAACACGATGTTGGCCATGCGGCGCTCTTAGATCTTAATGTTTTAAGAAATTCCAAACAATTGTTTATTTATCTAAATCCAATAAAACAAAATATACAAACAAGCAAAAAAAGCGAAACTTTGATTAATTAGTTTTGTCGCTTTTCAACACTGGTCACTTACGATGCAGTAGAGAACAAGAAGTTTGTGTTTGTACGCGACGACGGCGACTCATTTTCGAATTTGCGCTGAATAACAAATACAATATTAAATCGTTTTCTGTGAGTGCAATTTAAGCAGAACATTAGCAATCATGGCGAAAATGGCATTTCAGCATCAGGCCGGCACGGCAATGGAGTGTTTGAGCGTAAGTTGTAAATTTTACGCACACAAACACATACACACGTATACACACAGGTAGCAACAGTGTTCTTCCTGTAGGTGGGTTTGTGTGTGCGTGTATGTGTGCATGAAATTGGGTCGCGTATCATAGATTTATAGTAAACAAACTTTCACGCTATTACTCAGCTTTAATTCATATTGTTTCGCTTTTTAGATACCCATTACTCTGCACAAGGAGAAAGATTATGACCAGGAAGGCCGAGAAATTCTGAAATGTGGCTTTAAAATAGGCGGCGGCATTGATCAGGACTACAAAAAGAGCCCGCAAGGCTACACGGACTATGTATACACTTTTTAATATTAAATATTTATTTAAACTAATCCAGTTTCGCCCTAGGGCATCTACGTGACCGAGGTGCACGAGGGAAGCCCAGCTGCTCGGGCCGGTCTGCGTATTCACGACAAAATATTGCAATGCAACGGCTACGATTTTACAATGGTCACCCATAAAAAGGCCGTTAGCTATATAAGGAAAAACCCAATACTCAATATGCTGGTGGCTCGCAAAGGTGTCACATCCACATAATCTAATTGGGCTGGGCCTCTATAAGCAGCAGCAGCAGCAGCATTTATGCGGTATTTAAATCTACTATCTAGTACTTCACTGCCTCTCGTTGCTAAGGATCTCTCACTAGCGCTCTTTGGACACTACTCGAATACTTATTTATATATATAAGCGTGTATACTTACCTTAACATTATGCATATCGCGCACATATTTATAGCTATATACATACATACACACACATAGTTGCATATAGTTGTGTAGCTTTTTGTTAAATTGAATTTCTTTGACTTGGTTTAAGTTAATAGCTAAAGACCCCGTTCTAGGTTGTAATGCTCCACTCGTTGTTCGATTTGCCAAGAAACCGTGTAAAGAAATTGCCAAAACTGAAAACAAATAGCACATAAACGTAAAAAATAAGCCAAGTTCACAACGGGTTGAATATATGCACAATTTAAAAAAAAAAACTTCAAATTCTCAGCCCGTTTTGAATAGTGAATCATACTCATATGTCACAACTAATATATAAAGAATTTTGTACTTTTATACACCAACCAGCTATATGCATACATGCATTTGCGTGTATGCAACAGGACACAGCTCTTATACAATCAGCAGCATTCCAAAAAAAACGCATAGTTGTTGAAAACTAAATATTACATAATTGTGATAAACGCCGTTACTTGTGCAGATGTGTTTTTTTTTAAATATATATAAATATGCATTTTTTAAGTATTTTTAAAATCAGTTTTTTAATGTTAAATTGCATTGAATAAATGTTTGCCTCTAGACACAGCAACAAGTGTTTCGTTGACCTCCGATTCGACCTTGACCTTCAGCACCATTATGATGACAGATAACGAATCATTACAAAAGTGTCGTAGGTGCAATTCTTTGTTGTTTGCTCTTTTTTATTACACAATTACTGTGCACACAGATACATACATACGTAAAATTTTTTTTAAAACATTTTGCACTTAAAATTTGACAAACAAATTATACACAACTAGTTATACGCAAGCATTTCGCTAATTAGAGTAATTACAATTAACTGAAGTTGGGAGCAAGTGAGGAACTTCTAGATAGACGCCAGTTGATAACATGACAGGAAAGTAAGTAAGATAGAACGTGGCACGTTTACAGAGCGAACCTGCCACGCAGTGGGGCAAGAACACATCAAATTGCTGCACGCTGCCAGAGACTATTTGTTGGCATAGCCATTGGGATTCTTACTCTGCCAGCGCCACGTGTCCTCACACATTTTATCAATGCCACGCGTTGCCTTCCAGCCCAGCGCACGCTCCGCCAGATGCGCGTCCGCATAACACGTAGCCACGTCTCCCGAGCGGCGATCGACCAGATCATAGGGTACCTTCTTGCCAGAGGCTTTCTCGAAGGCGTGCACCAACTCCAGCACAGAGCAGCCAACCCCGGTGCCCAGATTGTAGGCAAAGAATCCCGTCTCGGCGATATTGCGCAGCTTGTCCAAGGCCTTGACGTGGCCATCGGCCAAATCCACAATGTGTATGTAGTCACGCACGCCAGTGCCGTCTTTGGTGGGAAAATCGCTGCCATAGACACTCAGTTTCGGACGACGACCCACCGCCACCTGGGCAATGTAGGGCATCAGGTTGTTGGGCTCCCCATTGGGATCCTCGCCAATGCGACCGCTTATGTGCGCGCCCACGGGATTGAAGTAGCGCAGCGAAACAACGGCCCAACGCTGACAAACGAGAGAGAAAAGTTTTAGCTTAAACGAGGACTTTCAAGGAATGACTCAGTCGTACCTTGTCTGACTTGCACAGATCCTTGAGGATTTCCTCTGTGAAATATTTGGTTTTGCCATAGGGTGATGTGCAATTGCCCGTCGGATGTTCCTCGGTAACGGGCAAGAATTTCGGTTCACCGTAAACGGTGGCGCTCGAGCTGTACACAAACTTGAATACGTTGTTATCGGCCATGGCCTCCAGCAGGACATTGGTGCCCGTCATGTTGTTGTGGTAGTACTGCAACGGTATCCGGCAGGATTCGCCAACAGCCTTCAGCGCCGCAAAGTGGGCAACCATGTCGATTTTGTGCTAAAATTATAAAAGTGTAGCCTTGGTAAACAACAAAAGTCAACCAGAGATTGTGGCTACATCGAGTGCAACGTCAATGTTGACGCTTGAATAACGTGACCGAGGTCACGCCCGTCCGTATCGAGAGACGTGGTGGGGGGCGCATCGGAAGTGTGCGCCACTTGAATAAACAAACGAACGCTGAGCGCCGAGATATCGTCAGCAGTTTTGATAAGCCAGATGGAATGCCAGTGCGTACCAATATGTGCCACATACATATGTTCAACTAATGGACACGCAACACTTTGCTGACGTGCCACACTCACCTCCTGGAAGACGGAGCGCACTTGCTCGCGATCCGTAATGTCCACGCGATAAAAGTTCACCTTCTTGCCGGTTATTTCCTGGACACGACTCAGCGCCTCCGGCAGCTTCGAGGCGCCCCCGCTGTACGCATTGCACAGATTGTCCACGCAGATGACATTGTAGCCAGCGTCGAGCATTTCCAGCACCGTGTGGGAGCCAATGTAGCCCGCACCGCCGGTGACCAAGACTGTGGGTGGTGCCATATTCGAACCGTACGCTTCAAGCTTGCACTGCTAACTGTTCTGGAGCTGGAAAGTGAAAATTGGGCCAAGCTGTAGCGAAATTCTTATTGACGTCACCAAAAAATTCTCCACGCACACATGCACGGGAAGAACGGTGCTTGCCAACGTGTGTGTGTGTGTGTGCGCCACTCACCTCAGTACACGATAATTACTGGGCTGGCTGATTGGCTGGCTCGTTGACTGATTGTCTGAATCACTTGGCTATCTGCTGAAATACACACACAGGCACACACACCGCTACCCTTGAAATTGATTGTTGTATTTTGTCTAGCTGGAAAAAACCATGGGCTGTTTATGTTGATGCTGGCGACGCTTTTAGGCTGTAGCTGGTTAAAGATCGCTGACCTCTCTCGCTCTCTGAATTTTCAGCGCTTCTTCAGTTTGTTATTATCGTAACTCGTTTCTTGCACTTGTCGTCGCCTTTGCACGTTCATTCATTCATTTGCGCGCCTCCTAATTAAGCACTTGCCGATTTTTCGTACGTCTGTTTTGCTGGGCGGTTTGCTGGCAACTGATTTCTGTTGTTATGCTGAGCGCTTTTAACTCATATTTCCGCTCTGGGTGTTTTTCTGCTTATCAACGTGCCTCTTATCAATGTCAACGGCAGCGCAGTCAGCGCTTTGTTAGCTCCGAGCCGATCGTTCTTCCTACATATTCGTGTAGACATGGCTATCGCTGTTGCCCATTTATGCAATATACAACGATTAGGGCAGCTAATAAAAACTTGCACTCAGAACTTCGCTCTCTCAGCTATTATCAGCGAAAAGTAAACAATTATGGCGTTGGCGTTGCCACACCAGCACTGTAAATTATCGATATAACGTATCGAGAATCGGCACAGTGCGATAGACATCTACGCAGGCAACGAGCAAAGAAAAATATGCATTGAATAATTAATACCCAAGTATTGCATTAAAATTAGTAAAAAAATTAGTTAAGCCACGTAAATTAACATGGCATCCGCTACGGTAAGAAATGTATGTATGCCACACTAATAACTAACACTCCGCAGTTCGGTCTGCAACTGCCACTAAAACCAGACAACGTTGAAACCCAACAGCCTCGAAATGAAATAAACCCAAAATACAAACGCAAATAAACTAATTAAATGCTTTACACAGGTGCCCCTGCTGGACGATGATACGATACCGTTCGGTGAGGAAGATGAAATGCGCGATCCCAGCACTGCGGCCCAGAAATACACGTAAGCAATAAAAACAAATAAAATGTGTGTGCGTGTATTGTGTAATGTGGCTCATACGTACCCGTGTCGGCTGCCAGGCATCCGTACGTCACCTTCTTCCATCTATTTTTCCGGGGCGCATCGATCGTCATTTACATGTTCTGCGGCTGGTTCAGCGACTCCTTCATCACGAGCTTCGTGTTCGTCGTGCTCTTTCTATCCGCCGACTTCTGGACGGTGAAAAACATCTCCGGCAGGCTGCTGGTCGGACTCCGTTGGTGGAACTACGTCGATGACGATGGCAAGTCCCACTGGGTGTTCGAGTCGAAAAACGTGAGTCATTGCGAGTATTCGATTGTCAACGATACGATAAATGTAACGTAGTCTTCGTCCTACCAGAGCCGCGTCAACAAGCACGAGCAGCGAATTTTCTGGCTGGGTCTAATTCTCTGCCCGCTGTTCTGGGGCCTCTTCTTTCTGATGGCCCTGTTCGGACTGAAGTTCAAGTGGCTGCTGCTGGTCATGATTGCCATCGCCCTGAACGCGGCCAATCTGTACGGCTACGTGAAGTGCAACTACGGCGCTAGCAAGGACTTAAACAGTGCAGCAACGGACTTTGTCAAGACTCAGCTCTTCAAAAACGCAGTCGACATGATGACCAAACCCAGCGGAGCACCTCCGCCCACCAATGTACGCCCAACGGGCGTTGTGTGAACTTGAATGCCAGTCTCAGTGCCAACAAGAGCTGCGGTGCATTCCAAAGAGTATTTAGTGTTTATGCCGGTCGTTGTCTCTGTATCATATTAATTTAGCATTAACTTCCTTACATTTACGCTGCTTTTTATTGAGTAAAGAACATATGTGTGTACTGAAACCTATGAAAGCGCACAAGAACTGCATCGAGTATTTCTGTCTACCAAAATATACTCCAAAATTAATATATATAAAATGATTGAACAATAATTCGCGCTATATCTGACAAAGTACGGCAACACCAAATAAAAAAACAATTTGGTTATTTGGTTTCTTAAATACGGGCACACTGTTGTAATGACGCTGCCAACCCGCTTTAATCTATATTGTATAATTTTTCTTCCTTATCGATAAGTACCTCCATAAATCATTGCACATCCCTAGGCCATTTGCCATTGTCAGAAAATTTTTCTTTCACTTGTGAATGTGCTACAATTCTGAAATTAAAGTCCTGAAATAAGTGCAATCTCATTGCATAAACATTCACAAATAAGAACTTAAAGTTTGTTCTCGTAAATACATTAAACAAAAGGTAAGTGAAGTGGTATAATGCTGCAGTTTTAAGTGAAATGAGTTTGCTACCAATATCGATTTTTTGCCGCTGCCGACGCCGGCCCCTGGTGCAAGGTGCTGGAAACAGGGTGCTGCGGCACGCAAACAATTATTGCAATTATTCTGTTTTCCTTCTAATATGTGTGTGCGCGTGTGACATTTGATTTGTCTTTTTGTAGCAAAATGCGTGGTCGCGGCAACTACATTCCACGTGGAGGCGGCACCATGCGTGGCGGTGGCGGGTACTACAACAACCGCAATTCCAGCAATTACGTGAATACACGTACCCAGGGCAATTACCGACCGAACGGCGGTCGGTATGAGAACAACTATCACCACAATAACAATCGGTACAGTGGTGGTGGCGGCGGTGGCGGAGGCGGCTCCAGCAACGACCACTATGACAATCGCAATCGCGACAAGTTCAACCATCATAATTCGAGCACCGGCGGACGCTATGACTCCAGCTCCAGTCACAAGCGCAGCTATGTAAGTTTTATTCCCCTATATAAAATAAAATTGACACTAAAACTTTGCTTTTTCATGTGGGCAATAGGATTCGTCACGCGATCGCAGCGATGACCGCAAACGGCCGCGTCAAGACGTAAGTTTATTTTCGACCCAACCAAAATTAAATGTGCCAAAAAAGAAAAAAAAAGTTTTCAGGTTTCCTAAATGCATTTTATACAAGATATTTGTACAGCGGCCACTGTCAGTGTTATTTTAACAAGTTTCCAAATATTTATAGCACTTTTTTGTGAAGGTTTAACGCCGGATTCTCTAGAAAGAGCGTAAAAGGAATTGTTGCACCCATAAATGCTAGTACACTCAAAGTAGTCAGAAAAAAAGACTTTGAGCACGCAAGAACTTCATTTGTATTGCATATATATTATAAATAGCAGCGGCAGCTACGCACATTGCAAAGATTTTGCCACAGCGACCAAGTGATACACACATATATATATAAATATATATGCATATATGTTTTATACGCATAGAAAGTGCAGCCAAGGCTGCGATTGAACTTGAATCAAAAGGTGATTGAGAGACCGTGTATTGTGTGTCTATATCCTAAATATGTATAATATCTTAATGCCTGTGAGAGCAGACATATTCTCCGTTCTGACAACAGATATCCTATAAATATATACATTCTATATATGTATATTTGTATAATCAATCCATCTAAATAGCTAAAAGTATAAGGTTTGTTCATCATGCTACTACTACTACTACACACACTTGCTCCAGGATAACGAATATTGCATTTGAGATAACCCAGTTTATATAACTATATATATTGTATTTATATATAGTAATTTTTTATCATCCAAAAACAAGAAAACTTATATATGTATATCTACCTATGTATTCGAATATCAAATCAAAAAAACAAAAACAAAACAATGCTCCTCTACACTCCTTCCTACTCATCAATCGTCATAGGATTACCGTCGTACGTCCTCGTCAAACGATCACAACGATCGCCCATCGTCGTCATCGCAGAACATGGGCTCATCATCGTCTAGCTACCATCAACGCAACAGCACCGGCGGTGGTGGCGGCGGCAGTTCAGGCTCGTATCGGCCACGCGATGATTCTGGGAGCCAGCGGCATCAGCGTGACTCATCGATGGGTCCGCCGAAGCGACCGCTATTGCGCAGCGTTGCCGGCACCAGTTATATATCACGGCCGCGCGGCTCAATGTCCATACGCGGCGGCATGATACGCAGCAACATGCGCGGCGTTGGCACCATGAGGATTGTGCGGCCGCGCATCAACGAATCCAATGATCTGCGCACTATGCGCCGCCAGCTGCTCTATGCGCAGCAGAAAGATCGCGCACGTTTGCTCAAGATACAACAGCTGAAAAGGTAATTAGACAAAATGTATAAAAAACAAATAGAAAAAATCGAAACCAAGATTTTAAAAAATCGTCCAGTAAATGCGTATTTCGCATTTCGGTGTGAGGCAGTTACGAATCCCATAAAGAACTCAAGGCTGATGATAGTTTAAAGTACGTAAACCATGCGCCAATGAAGCGCGGTAAGCTCCAACTGAAGAGAGCATATAACTATAAATATGTGAATGTGATAAAAAAAAAAAAAACACTATAAAAATACCACATATGAGTGAGAATCCAAAATGTTAAGAACTATTATATTGGCTAAATTCACAAATTGAAAGGGTTATATTTGAAGAGCCTTCTTCCATTGCGATACTAGAGATTTGACAATCTTCGTATAACTTGTAACTATTATCTAGTAAAAACAAAAAAAATCAATTATGACGACACCCGACACACTTTGACAAAGTATTTGTTAGCTTACATCTTAATATCTGTGTACTTACCACAACAATTTGCATTTGCGCCTCCCCCCTTCACCACAAATCAAAACCAAAACAAAAATTCAATTCGAATTCCATGTATAGCTCGTTGCGACGCCATCGCCAGGGAGGGAACAGCAGCGATAATTCTAGCGATGACAATGATGACTCTGATAATGGTGACAAGGAGGACGATTCTGATAAAAAGAAGAAGAAAAGCAATGACGATGAGGGCGAAGACAACGACGATAAAGATGGCACCGATGGGGAAGAGAAGAAGAGCGAATCGACTAAGAAGTCGCCAAGCAAGAAACGTAGCAGCAAAACGGCAACCGAAGATGCCGAGGGCAAGGCAAATGATGAAAAGGATAAGGACGAGAACGATGAGCAGGAGCACGAGGATGGTAATGGCTCGGAGAAAAAGAATGCCAAAGCTGGTGGCTCCGATGATGATGATGATGAGGGCAAGAGCAAAACCGAAGAATCGGGTGATGCCGACAAGCCCAAAGAGAAGGGCAAATCATCGAGCACAGCCGAAAAGTCAACAGGTAAGAAGAAAGACAAGGATGGCGACGACAAGGAGTCCAAGTCGAAGAAATCGTCCAGCAAGAAGGAGCGCTCCTCGCGCAAGGACAAAGACGAGAGCGACGATGAACGCAAGGAGCGTCGCACCACATCCCGACATCGCGACGATGATCACAACAATATGCGCAAGCGCACCTTCATCAAGCTCACCTGTGTTCACTGTCGCATCAAGTGCGTTACCTTTAAGGTATGTCGAATTCATCAACATTCGCTTCGATGGTACTTATTACGTTCTATTTCCCTAGGAATACCACTATCATTTAAACTCGCGTACACACAAGAACTCGATGCGTACTGTGGCATTGCGCCAGCGAGCGGATTTGCAGCGCATGCGCGCCCGTCAACGCACCACCCAGCGTGAGATCGAGGAGAATAGCAAGGAGGAGTATGAATCACGCTACTGCCGACTTTGCCGTTTGGCGTACCGCCAGCCGAAGAACCTGCATCAGGCTTCGGAGCATCACAAGACCATCAAGAAGTTCCTGATGCCGTATTGTGGCTCCTGTCATCTAGCGTTTAAAAATGCAATGCTCTATGAGAACCATCGCTGCTCGTTGGAGCACATAAGAGTGCGTAACAACCAAATCACTTGAATTAACCCATATTCACGATTGGTTTTTTTTTCTCCACACACAGAATAAGGCGCGTAACGACGAGTCGGGATCGGAGGACAGTGTCGATGAGCGTGAAATTGATTTGAACAAATTCCTTACCGTTGATTCGGTGGGCGAGATCGATGATGACGTCATGGATGCTGATGTTGATGCTATGTTGCTGGAGGCTGAGTCAGCGCAGAAGAGCACCGACGAGGAGACGCGCAAACGCGGCCTCATCGGCCTGGACTTTATCAAGGCTGTGGAGGCATTCTATTGCGAATTGTGCAATCATTACTCGCCCAAGATTGGCGATGACACATTGGACGGCTACACAAAGAAACATTGCCTGCAACATTCTCATATAAAGAACTATTTGCGTCACAAGGAGGAAACCGAAAAGAAATCAAAGTCTGATGCGGGCGATGATGATGACCACGAGCTCGATGAGGAGGGCAATAAGATACCGAAAGACACTGACGAAGCTGAGGCTGACGAGGACATTGAGATGGAAGGCAAGGACGAAGACGATGAGGACTATGAAGGCGAAGATGCCGATGAATCACACGATGAAAAACTCTGGGAGGAGGTTGACAAGGATCTGGGTGATTTGTTAGCCGAAGTTGAGCCATTGGGCCACGAAGAAGAAGAGGAGGAAGACGAGTCTGTACTGAATATTGACATAGAAAGGTGAGTTGCCTTGATTGAATAAATATTCAAACTAATTTAAATGTACAACAATTGCAGCGAGAAAAACAAGCTTAAGGATGTCAAAGACGAAACCAACGGCAGTGCTGAGGAGGCTTCAAAAGTAGCAAAACCCACAGTTGCCAAGTCGGCGGATAAAAAAGCAACGGCAGCGGCAACACCAGCCAAAGCTGCAACAGCTGCTGCCACCAAACAGGAGTCGACAACGGCAAAAAAAGCAACGCCCAAAGCAGCCGCAGCCAAGGCCAATCGACCCGGCCCGGCCTCGACGAAACGTCAGGTCTTGGTCAGTGTGAAACGCACCTCGGCTGCGACTATAAAGGCGGCCACCAAGCCCGCAGCCGAGTCAAAGTGAACTCGCTCTGACCACAATCCATACACATACACATACACAATGATAACTGCAATGACCAAAGCCCAGTGATTTGGTTGCAGCACAATAAAAACAAATATAAAACACAATTGAAATTCAACTTTTACATGCACGTTTCAAACTGCACAACACAACACAACACAACGTGTGCAACTTAAACGCGAGGCATGTTTAATAAACTTTTAGACTTAAAATCAACTAAACAACAAACCACCTGTGCAGCACTCTAATATTTTTTTTTACCTTTCGCGCCGTGGCCTTTCTAAACTTGTCTAACGAACAATGAGCCCGAGTGAATTGGGTTTTATCAGCCAATTTTCTGGGCATCGCAGGGCAGTGCCTACAGAGAAATGGCAGTTATTTAATTTGATTAAGTGGATTTTCGGTGCGCCGCCTCTTTATCGGATGTATTTATTAACCTTGTGTGTGCTGCTGGTTTTGCTATTGCTATTGCTTGTCTATTTCCGCCACGAGAAGACAATGCGGTGGCAATGGCAACTGAAAGGAAGCACACATTTCATTTCATAATTTTTTTTCCCCAAATTAACTTTCACTGGATGTCACGTAGGATTGTGGATTTTGAATGTATGAGCCGCAGTTGTGACGATGTCTTTACCTGTGCCACATATTACACAATGTGCCACTTAATATGCGTTAATATAGGGGCGCCAATCTCACTCCGTTGCAGTTGCTTCCTTTTTTTCTCTCTCTGCTTTTGGAGTCAGACAATGTCAAGTTTTGATTTGATTATTGCAGCCGGCGGCTGGTTTTTTGATATGCTGCCTGTCCACTTGGCGGCAGTCGGCTGCTGTGGAGCGGCTGTCACGTTAATCCCTGGCAATCGCTCATTCGGCGCTTTGGTAAATTGCATTCGAGCTGTCGCGAGATTTATGCGCGCATTGTTCTGTGCCACAAATCCGGTTTTTGGCTTTAGTTTTTGCCGGCTTCAGCGAGGAGCCCGTTATTGCTATTAACATTTAATCTGTGGCTCCAACGTGTTTGTTTTTCCTACTTTTTGTTACTTGTTTGTTTTTGGCGCTTCTATTAAGAAATTTGATCGGGCTTTTTTGTTTTTGCCAGCGATCTTCCTGTTGTGCAGCTTATTTTTTGTACTTTGCCACATTTGAAATGCCAAGGTGGCGTCTTGTGGCTCGTTGGCCGAATCAAGTTTTCTAGACTGCAGCGGCAAAAAATAGTTTTTCGTTAATGCCAGCCAACGCATAATTATTTATACATTGTGGATATCTGGTAAATTACGCACATACCGTCGGGCATTGACATTTCTCAAGTGTGTTCATAAATTGTTGTTAAATGAAATCTTTTGGCGAGTCTATTGAAATGTCACTTGAATGTGGCCAATTTGCAGAGTATGCAGCACGCTCAAAGATGTTATTTTGTTATGCGGGTGCGTGTCTAATTGCTGGTATTTAAGCAAATGCTTTGTCTTGCACATTTTCACATCGTTAAACATATATATGTTTCTGCTGTTGTTTATTTCTAGCTTTTTCTTGTAAAGAAAACCTTGACACTCAACAGAGGGAATTTGCATACATTTACGTGTATTCAAAATGATAACTGTTGTCCGAAATGTTGGTAATGATTTGATTGTACAATCAACGGTTTTGTAACGCAAGGTCTTTTAGCTTATTGTCATTGTATTTATATTTGTTTAAAATAAATTAAAAAAATTAGCCGCTGGCGGCAACAGTTAAAACAGTGCTGTCAAATGGTTGCAGGGTCTGAAAATATATCGATAACATTTGGTTTGTTTTAAAATAGGTCACCATTATCCCGACTCATTCACAATAGCTTAGATTGTGTGGTACATGTAATTATACAGATATGTATATTTTTAAAATGCCCATTCTTATTGCAATGCCCAATGCTTAACTGTAATGTGTGAATATTTCACACGACTCTTTGGCAGCCTTGTGGTTGATCAGCCGGCGTTTTAGGCATGTTAATGCTAAAGAACTTAATTGTGAGAGACCACAAAAACCATGGCCAGCTGGCCGAGCTTTGGGAAACCCCAAAAACTAATTGGCACAACTGTACTACATATGTAGATACATTTGTATTTCACCACACTCTAGTACAAGTTCCGCCTCAGTTTTACTTGGACTTGCATAAAAATGTTACATCACAAGGCAGATAGCAATTTTCTTCTTTTTTTTGGCACGCAAAGAGCAGCTGGGATATGGATGTGTAGATCTTTTGCATAGATACCGCAAGGGCGGTGCCGGTGTGAATAAATAGTACTACTACAAGATCTAATTAAAGCAAACCAGGTGCAGCTGCATCTGGGAAAGATGCAGCCAGGGCAAGTATATATGTATGTATATTTGTGTCTATTTTGTTTGTCATATTTTTGCATGCTTCATTCATAATTCTCACGCCCAAAATGTAAATGAAGTCGTTTGGGGCAAGCCGCAGCGTCAAAGCCCCCCAGGCGGGATTGGGGATTAGAGGAGGAGGGGATGTTGCTAATGTTAAGCCAAAGACGAGTTTACACGCTTCGCTAGTTGCCGCTGTCAGCAGTCTTTGTAGTGTGAAATTTTTTTGTTTTTTTTCTATGATTATTTTACGACATTCGACTCGTATGTATATTATATATATATATATATAATCATAGTCGTCATTCATGTCTGCCTTTGTACATGTGCATTGTTCGGGCCCGTTGATGTTTTGGGGCTAAACTCTGGCTGATTTTTTTGTTTATTTTTTATTGGTACGGGCATTTGGGCTGCATTTGCTGTAAGCCAAATTATTGCAACGCTTTTCTGATTTCTTTGATCAAGTCAAATTCACAGATTTATTGTGCAATCAACGATTGCAGTTAAATGCAACAGCTCTTTATTAGCTACCTCTGATTTCTATGTGGTATGCAAATATTCACCTGTGCTTTTCATTGGCCTCTGACACTTTACGAGCTGATTGCATACAGCCAATAAATAATAATCAAAATTCATGCAAGCTCTATCAAAACTGGCTCATTATCGAGCGCATTACTTCGAGACTTATGTGGCCAAAGGGCATTAAAGCGTACATTAAAACGCTGTTGATTTTCATATAGTGCAAGTGAAAATTAAGTTGCCAAGCGTGCAGCATTTAAGCCAACCATTAATTTGGCCTACCAGCCTGTGATTATGCGTTGTAAATGGCGAGAAACCGAAACACTGCTGGTAGCCAAAATTAAAACCAGGAAAACACAAATCATATAACAATGCGAGTCAAAAGTCAGACCAAAAACAACTACAATCCAAAAAAAAAAAAAATTTTATCATGCCCCCGACCCACACATCATGTAATGCCAATCGCAATTGTCTACAGTTGACTGGACGCTACGCTCATTAGCAAATTATGTGCATACGACTAAACAAGTGTACATGTGTGTGTGTGTGTGTGTGTGTGTTTGTGGCCACGCTTCACTGGCACCCCAGAAACAAACCCGGACTTAGACTTAGACTCAGATACAGATACCAAATCAGATTTAAATTGAGATACAGCTGCTGCTGAGCTGAACACAAATTGGGAATCGTCTCTTTGGGGGGGCTAGCCCGCAAATAATGAATCACGAATTTGTTTATGTTTATGACAGTTTAACGCCCGACTGGTTGTGGTACATAAAGTGCTTTGACTTAAAGCCATATTAATTGTATTTAAATCCGATGAGGCAACAACATAAACATAAATTAGAATGCGCCGCAGTCGCTTTAATTAATGCAAAACTATTATTTTGACATTTACGATTTATGATTTGTGTATGGATTTGGGCAATCATTTGTATATTTACTTAATTTATAATCTGAAAAACATTATTTTACCATGTTGAAATAAAAGAATCCATTAATTTATCTTCTAAATGAAATCTAGAATAGTTCTGAATAATGTGCGCTCAGAAGTATGCAATAAAATATTAAGTTTCAGATCGATTCTGAAGAGAAATTATTGGATTTCAACTGAATCTTAAACCTTCCACTGATTTAGGAGAGGCTACTGTAAACTCGAATGGTATTTTAATAGTCATTTATTGCAGTTAAATTATACATACATTACCTATAATTATTTTTATTGCCAGCCATATCATTATCAAGTCATATATAGCAGTAAAACTATGTGGCAATAAATAAAAAAAAACAATAAACAAGTTGGCTTACATTTGACATATGCACGACGATTATGCAATCCCATTGTCCGGCGTATTTCATTAACAAGAGCAACAGCAACAACATGGAACATCCAACAACATCCAACAGCAACAACAAGTCTAGAGTCATGAAATTGTTTCGCGTAGATATTCTGCCAATTAAGATCTCAGTATGTGTATCAAAAGCATAAGCTAAATGCTAAGGTTGACTACTGTCCAACAGCCTGTCGCGATATCAAAATTTATACACATAAAATTTAGAGCATAAAACTGTCTGGTCGGGCAAAAAGCATCGGGCCAACAACATTCTACCAATAAAAAACAAACTGAATGCAAATGCCAAGCTGCGAAGTGCAATTGTTGACGGCAGTTGAGAGCAACCAACACGATCATCATCATCATCATCAGCTTGTTTATTATGATCATTGATTTAAGTGAAGTCAAATGCAAACTGTTGCATTTCTGGTAGCTGCTGGAAATTAAAAGCTATACTGAGGAAAAATAAATACTATAAAACAATAATAATAAATAGTAGTAAAAGAAAAGAAGATGTTGCCACTCGTGTTGTTGTTGTTGTTGTTGCTGTTGATCGCATCGTTGTTGCTGTTGTCTTCGTCTAGCATGCAATGCAACAATTTCACAAGCGGCACGCAGACAACTAAATGACAATGTGAGCAAACCAACAACAACAACAGTAACAACAACAACAACGAGGTGAATTTATAATAAGTAAATCCCATGTAGTTGTTGTTGTTGCTGCTGCTGCTGCTGCTGGTTGCAATTGATCGATGTTGCTGGCGACGTCGGGCTAAAGTTGCGCAAAATGTTGCCACAATAAGATCTTCAGCTTAATTATAAACTTATTTATTTGGATTGCCTTTAACTCAATTGTCCCAATCAATTTGTTAAGGATGAGGAAATGCCGCACAGCCTATAATTTGTGGGGGCCATTTTAGGCGGATTTCCTCAGCGCCAGATTTCACAGCTACCGTGTTAACTTTGACACCACCAACAACCGTGCAACCGACGAAGACAGGCAATTAGCATTGGGTAAGAGTTATTTTTTTTTCTTCTTTGACTTGGAATTAAATTGGGTAAATTGATGGAGGGGCGGCTGGCCCACGCATGCGCTGAAATGTTCAATCTCAAATCGCTGGCCAATTGCGGCCCGGTGGCAATTGCAAATGTCAAACGAAAGACTTAGGCAGCGAACTTGTGGCGCATTATTAAATATGCATTGCAAATGCAAATTTTGCCGCTTGTTAAATGTAATGCACACAATTTGCACCAACTAAGCAGCAACTAAACACAAATGTGCCCTTTAGCCTCGGCCAGGCCCAGACCCCAGCCCAGATCCAGGCCCAGTGCCAGGCCCAAGCAATTTAGTGTCACGTTAGCATTTTGTGGGCCAGACAGGCGGGCAAACGCTTCCAGGCGGCTGCCAAATGCACGGGTGGCCATTAAACAAGCGCCTAACTAGCAGTTACGGCCGTCAACGTTGAATTAACCAAAGTAGCCCCTTGAAACGTTAGCTTAAAATCCATAGAGAAGCCTATAGAGAAGCTGCTGCTGCTGCTGCTGCTGCTGTTGTTGTTGTTGCTGTTGCCGCCAACCTTTCTCTTTGTGCCGCCGCAAAGGTCGGCAACGGTTCGTGGCTCGAAACGTCTACGTTTCGGTCTTGGTCTCGGCTGTCTCAGCGGCTGTGGCTTTTTATAAATACAAGTGTTGGCCGCACAATGGCAAAGATTCGTTCGTCGAACGTGCAACGCGCGCGATCAAAAAAACTTTGCTCCGGCTGCTGCCAATTTTTGTTAGGCCAGAGGCAGGAAAAACAAAAACGGTAAATCGTCGCTAACATCATCATCATCATCATCATCACCTAAACAATTCCATTGGCATTCACAAAGCGTTAAGATTTAGCGCCGCCATCGCTTTGTAATTCAAGACGCGTGCGCGTCCAAGGATTAAATGCCACAATTACGGCAAACGAACGAACGGTTTCAATTTTCCCAGTTACGAATTGCGGTGCCGAATCTTCACGCCATTATATAACTGTTAATAACCATCGCAATTTTTCGGTGTCTACTCTGTGTGTTTATTGTGTGTTTTCTGGTGCTGATGCTGATGTTCGTTGTTGTCTTTCTTTCCGCAGCCAGCAATGCTTAATGCAGTATTCCGATTTGCGAGTATTTGACTAAGGAAATAGAGGAAACTTCGAAGTGACTGTGAAAGTAATAAACAGCAACAACAACAACGACGACAGAAACAGCAAGATATTATTCCATTACTAGTCCGTTGCCTCAACGACACAATGAGAATTCAAATATTGGCCTTAACACTTTTGCTGGGTGAGTATCCGACGAGGGGAAATCCTATAAGATCGTGACTGAATATGTTTACTTTGTTGCTGCTGCTTGTTTTTCGTTCCGTCTCGCAATTGTCTAATTGGCATTTGTGCATTTGGTTAACAAAACAATGCAAAAGCAAAGCATCTTAAGATTCCTGTAAAGTTTTATAGATAAACAAATTAAGTATTATTATACTAAACTCAATAAAATTCCACTCGATTGCTTTGACTGTGGTCCTTAAGAACAAAGTAATGCTAAATAAATTCTATTAAAACGAGTAGCAAATTTCAGGTTGAATTTTAGATTGAAAAAAATGTTGATTTGACGTATCTTTAACGAAAAAAATATTTTCAATAATGTGTGCGAACTGAAATAGTTTACTAAAAAAAATTTTCCTGTCCTGTTGAAAAAAAAATTAATTTGTCGTTAATATGAATTGGTTTTAAAAAGTTCTGAAAAGTAAACAAAAAAAAAGCATTTTTTCAGAATGTAATGCTTTTTTATACACCTATCTTTGTACACACATTATGGTTTTAGTGTTCTTTTTTTTTTTCATTATAATGCAATTTAAATTAAGCTTTATAACATCATAAAAAACACCTGGTCAAAAAATTTAACAATTGTTTTTAATAGTCGATTAAATTTACAGTCCCACTAAAAACGTCTCGATTAGCTTGCTAAAGACATTAACAACAACGTTTTTATGACTTGTGCATTATAAACGAAATATGGTATAATAAAAACATAAAAATTTAAAGAAAAAAAAATCAAGCAATAAGATTAATTTAACACAAGCCAGTTCCCACTTTCAATTCAGAGCATTTCCAAAGCATTTTCTTTGGATTTTCCTTTCTATTTGAGCACTCACAAAACAAAACCTTTAAAATTCCACCCACTATCTACTTTTTTCCTGCCCACACAACAGGCCTCGTTAGCGTCCGAGCGCTTGAAGCCAAAGCCAAGAGCGACAGCGATGGCAGCAGCAACGCCTCCGACTCCGCCCCCGCCCCCGTGGAAACGGAAGGGACCAAGGACAAGCGACAGGTGAGCAGCAAGGAGACGCCCCTCTATCCGAACCATCGCAGCGAGAGTCAGGCGCAGGCAGCCGACGATCCCGAGGATGGGCAGGAGACGATCTACGGCCCGAAACCGAATCAGTTCATCATACGCCCCATTGCACCGCATCAGCATCAGCAGCACGAATCGCATCAGGAGCCTCAGCTGCGCAACTTTGCAGCGGCCAATGCGCGTCCACACGCCGCCCAATTGCTGGAGCAGAGCCAAGAGGTGAGCGAAGGGATTGTGTTGGTATTGGTGAAGGGTACTGGGGGTCAATTTTTGTCTGCCTTTCGCGGACATTTCGTCAAAATTTGCAACAGAAGCGTTGCTAGTCGTGACTCGGCTGAATTACACGATTCTTTGCAAAATACAGGATGTATAACAACGACAACAACAGCAACAACAGAAACAACAACAACTTGGCCAAATCCCAGTTGAAATTGATATTGTCAAATTGCGCCTTTCGCCGGCCCCCAGCTAAGAAACCTTGACCAATATTTTTGACGGCATTTGAGTTGAGTTTTCATCATTTTTGGGAACAAATTGCGATTAAAGCAATCGCAATTATCCAAAAAGACAATGTTTATATTACAAAATGTACAAGAAAAGATTGCTATTAAAAATAGAAAAAAATACAAAAAAAAATTAAAAGCACTCGCGAATATAATAAATGCCATTTGTAGGAGCCCAAATGTAAGTCACGAGCAGCAGCGAATAATTGCAAAATTACTGTTGCTGTTGTTGTTGTAGTTGTTGTTGTTGCTGGTCTAACGCGTCAACAACAATACTAATAACAATTACAGCAACGACAACAACAAAAGCAAAGGCAACAACGACAACTACACATGCCACACATTCAACACAATTTGCACCAATGTGCAACATCAGCAACCGCTTCGTCTTCTTCTTCTGTCATGCAGAAGCCAACAGACAGAGAGAAGAAGCAGACAATGATAGGCGTTGCGACTTGTCGTGGGAAGAAAGTTGACATAATGTTATAATCAGCCCACTTCTGTCTTTGTGGCACCCCAATGTTGGTAGCGCCTTGACTTGGCTGGTTCCATTTACCATAATAATGCGAATATTGCGAAGGCAACACTGTGCAACATGTTTTGGTGGTTTAAGTGATTTTTTCAATTGGAAAATAGTTCAATTGCCCAACTAGAGGCTTTCAATTATGTAGATTAGGTTTATTTGAAATGATTGCTAATTTCCCTAGCTCAGTCGGTTATTAATAATTGGCACTGCCTTCTATGCGATTCTCAAAAACTCAAGTAATGTGTGTGAATTTTTAGCTAGAGATCTTTAAGATACAATTTAGCATTTCCTTCTCTTTCACTGTGCCTCTTACTCACTTCCTCTCTATTCCCCTGACTTTCTAGCTATTTATATTTGCATCATCTCCGATCTGGCTGCTCTCTCTATCTACCAGTGTAGCTTAATCTCCCTTGTGTTATTCTCTTCTTTTATCTCATTCAACTAACTAATCTTATTTTCTCACTCACTTTCAGTCTCTTGCAAATATATTTTAACCGATTTACACTTTTGCACTTGTTTTCCATTTCTCCTCATCTTTTAACATATCACCTTCCTCTGCGATTCTCATGAATACAAGTAACACCTTCAATTTTTGTTGTCTGATTTATAACACAATGATTGATATTGTTTTGTTGCACAGTGTAATAAATAAATAATGGCTTTATGCCAGCGCCGCCACCGATGTGCGCATCGATTGCAACAGCAGCCCAAGCCAAGTCAAGACCCCGCCACAGAAGCCGGGCTAAGATGGTAGCGGGGGCGTGAAGGCCTGCTGGTTGCGACTGTTGTGGTTGCTGTTGTTGTTATTATTATTGTTGTTGGCAACGTCATTTGTCGGCTCTGCCACTCAAGTGTTATATAAACTTTAGATGCCACATGATTCTCACAGCGCACGCCTCAAGCAGCTGACCTGGTCTTATTATATGTTGTTGTTGCCTTAGGTGGGCTCCACATTTAACTGCTGCCATTTGGCGTTGGCATTGGCCGTTGATCTTTCGCACGCCAACTGGCAAACGTTAAACGTCATAATTTATTGGCCACGCCCTAACGCTTTGTCTCGCCCACGCCCAGATTCAGCATTACGTTTACCTGCAAGACATCCAGCGTCACCAGCCGAAGTCAGCGACATCCGCTCAAGGTAAGGCCACAGCTGCCAGTACGTCCGCCAAGAAGATCACGCCCGTCGCAGAGGAGGAGCAGGAACAGGAGGCGGAACAGCGCTATGCGGTCTCCATACAGCCACAGCCCGGACTCAGAGGTGGACCCTACGCCCAAGGACCCTACCAGCTGCCTTTGCCACTGCCCGCGCCCCAACATCAGCATCAGCAGCAGCAGCAACAGCAGCAGCAGCAGCAGCAACAACATCCTCAGCAGCCGTATCAGATTATACCCGAGGAGCAGTTCCTAAAACTGCTGGAGGAGGAGCTGCAGGCACGCGCCTACCACGAGCAGCTGCGTCAACAACAGCAGCAACAGCAGCAGCAGCATCAGCAACAACAGCAACAGCAGCAACAGCAGCCCAAGTCCATTCACAGCACTGCGGCCACGCATAAGGTTCTCCAGCAGGCGGAGCCTGTTTTGGGTCTCGGCAGCTATCGGGATCGTTATGTGGCCGAGCAGCAGCTGGTGCAGCCCGCTTACTCGCGTGGTGGACCCAAGTATCTGCCTCAGCAACCGGAGGATGAAGAGCCAGTGCCGCATCAGCTGCAGCAGCAACAGCAGCAACAGCAGCAGCAACATCAACAACGGCAGCAACTTATTGCGGGAATTCCACCGCAGATTGCCTACTACCAGCCACAGATTAGCTACAAGACGCTGCCCAATCATCCGCTGGCCAAATCCTCGCTGGAGAGCGAGATCGAGAAGCTGCTGGCCGCCAACAAGCCCGGCCTGGGTCAGCAGGCGCTGGCCTACGTGGACAGCAGCAACGAGCCGACGCTGGTCAACCATCAGCAGCAGCAGGTGACGCGACTGCCGCCCCCGCAGCACCCCCCGCCGCCCACGTCACATCCGGCACTGCGCCAGCCGAAGGCGTACCTGGCCAGCACGCCCAACTCGCTGCTGGATGCGAACAATCAGCCGTTTGTGCCCTCGCTGTTCAAGTTCAGCAACTACCAGCAGCCCACGCCCATCTATCCCGGCCAGCAGCACGAGGCCAAGCGGCTCGGGCCCGTTGTCTATCCAACGGGCGCACCTGCGCAGCCACAGCCCTCGCAGTACTACTACCAGGAGGCGACGCCCACAGTCCCGCCCAAGCCCAAGCATTACCGCACCAAGCACTACAAGCTGCCCACGCCCGGTCCCACCAAGTCGTACGAGAAGGCGCTGCTCTATGCCGACTACGCGGAGCGTGCACAGCCGCCAGCGCCGGCGCCGACAGCTGCCCACTTCTATCCCAGTCCGCCCGATCCCATTAAGCATGCGCAGGCGCAGCGCACCGTTGTGCCCACCGTCCAGCCCATTGACTACCCGGCTCATCCGTCGCCCTCGCAGTCCAGCATCTACGTCTCCCAAGGCACTGGCATAGCAACGCCCTCGCGTGTCACGCCCACGGCAGCAGCGGTGCACAAGCTTCGCACCTTAGACGAGGTGAAGCAGCTGAATTTGCCGCCACCCAACGGCAAGCCCCTCACCCAGGCCGAGTTCCAGGCGCTGGTCGAGGCCGGGTATCCGGTCAAGGCGGTGCCCGTGCCTGTCCCGGTGCCGTACGAGCAGTACGTCAAGGATCATCCCGAGTACCGCAACCATCCGCCCGTCGACTATGCGCATCTGATGCGCCTGGCCACACGCCAACTGGCCGCACATCAGCAGCAGCATCAACATCAGCATCCGCACCAGCGCCTGGCGCCCTCTGAGCCCTCCGTCAAGATCCTGTCCACGCCCACCGCCGCCGAGTCGCAGCAAACGGCCACGGCCATTGGCGGCGGCAGCATCACCTACTTGCAGCGGCGGCCGCGCGACGAACAGGACACCGCCGTCGCCGGCACCGAGACGAAGGCCACGGCCCCCGAGCCCCGAGCCGAGAAGACGGCGTAGGTTGCGCTCCTTTAGTTAATGTCACTCGCCCCATTGCCTAGTTATAAGTATTGTAAAAATGTTTCTGCATGTTCAGCACTTTAAAAAATAAATTATAAATAAATAAAACAAAATCGAATAGGACACTTTGGCTACCCAGCAGAAAACCAAGCGCTGAAAAATGCATGCATTTTGCTGTAAAAAACTCAACTTTTATTTTTTTTTATAAAGAGTATTTTTTTAAAAAATATATCTTTATAAAAAAAAATAAAATAAAAATTGTGCATTTCTTACAGTGCATTTCTTCAGTTAAATTTTTAATTTCCTTTTTATACAGCTTAAAAAACTCACTTTCGCTTTTCCGCATACCCTGCACAAGCTTATTTACCGTATGTTTTTTTTTTGTTGTCTCTCTTTTTCCGTTCTTTTACGTGCTTCGTCGCGTCAGCTCATGTGAGCAATTTAATTGCGCCAAAATAAGCAACAAAAACTATTAATACTCAATTTTGCAAGTGTCAAGAAACTCTTTACACAAATTATTAAAACTAATTTTAAACATAAAAGCTTGATTAATATTAAGACTTAATATTTTGTACATGCCATCAAAACTTATTCACACAATTTTTTTCCAATTCACTTCAATTTCTTCACACTTGTCCTCTTTTCTCTGCTGTGCCAAGCTGCCAAACTCACCTTCAACTTTCGCTCTTTACCACATAACGGTCTAAGGGGAGATTTGTGCAGCTGATTAGCTTGCTGTGCTTTCTAATGATTTGTTGATGGTTCATCTTCATTAGATTTATTAGACAAATCAGACACTATTCCTATTCTGTATTAAAATCCAACAAGTGCATAGGCTTAAATACTTTATTCACTTTTCACATTTATATCGAGTTAATTATGTTCTCGGAAATATGCTTATGGTCTGCTAAAATGTTCCTGACCAATGATCCTCGCTTAGTTTAGACCCAAGGGGGTGTTGCTGTTGCTGTTGCTGCTGTCCGCTGAGCTGAGCGTTTCGGGCGTGGCCGCCTCCCTTGTCTGCAGACGTGAGATTTGCGGATCCCTGCGATCTTTCTCCTTGCGCTCGCGCTCACGATCTTTGTCCTTGTCTTTGTTGTGTTTATGCTTGTGCTTGTGCTTGTGTTTCTTCTTGTCCTTCTTCTTCTTCTTTTTGACACTGCCATCAGCCCTCAGCTTGCTCTCGTCGTAGCTGCTCTCGTAGCGCGTCGTCTCGCCCACATCGAGCACCGTCATCGAGTTGTCGTCCTCCGCATAGACCTCGGTTCGCATGCGTTTGGTCAGCTGATTGGATTCGCTTGCACCTTCATCGGCTGGCAGAACATTCAGCTTGGTCTCGCTGTCGTAGGCCTGCACCTCAACCGGCTCGTCCAGCACTGTGATCTCCTCACTTCGTTCCAGCTGAATGATCTCGTCGCCCACCTCGAAGGCTTCTGTGGCAGTGCGTTTGATGGTCACCATGGCCGGCTTGTGCCTCTCCAGAGGTTCGCTCTCTGTGGGTTCTCTCTTGGGCTCGCTGCTCTTCTTGAAGGAGCCACTTGAACCGCTGCTGTCCTTCATCAAGTCCTTGTAGAAGTTCTGATTCTCGCTCGCCTGCAGGCAATTCGGCCGCTTGCTGCCGTAGAGCGCATAGTAGAGATCGACGATGTCGCAACGCAGCTTCGTGTCGCAGGCCAACGTGTTGATGCTCAGCCAGAGGCGCTCCAGCAGATTGGGTTTGTCCAGGCGGCTGCGGTTCTCGCGCGTAAACGGCGGATTGTCAATCAGCAGCTGCGCGAGAGCATGTCGAGCAGCCGGATCAGGATCAGTTTCCAGCAGTGTTATCAAATGCTCCAAATCCTCGCTGCGTCCGTCCACTTTCACAAAGTCCACCAGACACTCCATGGCCGCAATGCGCAAGTCCAGGAAGATGCCATATTGCGCATAGCTGCGATAGATGTGCGGCAGCGATGGCAGATGGCCAAACTTTTGCAGCTTGCGTATGACCTTTAGGCAGGACACGGACACCACGTACTTGTACGAGGGCAAATGCTTCTCCATGTTCAGCAGGCGCGTCACCTCATCCAGAACCAATCTGTAAACGCAACCAAAAATATTTGGATCAGTACACAACACACAGATCTTAATTCAATTTAATTACTTGGCATCCGTGGAGAGGCTGTCCGTGGTGATTTGTGTGCCGTGCATGGCCACAGATACGACTGGCGTTAGGGTCTCGCCCAGCGCCTCCACCAGAGCAGCTCTGTAGTAGGCGTCCGTATAATGATTTCGTGAATTCTCATTGTACTTGAAGAGATCGAACAGAAAACGCATCACCTCCGGCGGACAGATGCCGTGCGAGGTGCGCAAACCTATAAAGAAGATTTATGTAAACGAAACAGGCACAAACAACGGATTCCACTCACCCGCCATGGCCACGGGAATGGCCTTTTGCAGGAAGTACAATTGAAAGTTGGAAAAATTGTTTAGCTTAATGATGTGCGGCGCGCTGAAGGAGCCAAAGAATTTGCGAAAGATGTTCAGCATGGCAGGCGGACCGCTCCACGAGGCCACCATTTGATTGGCCACCTTGGTAAGGCTGTGCGCCGCCTGGCAGCGCACCTTATAGAAACACGATTCGCTCTCGATGGTGTCCGTCAATGCCAATCGGGTGCTGTTCGTGGGATACTTCTGCAGCGCCTGTATGGCCTGAAACTGGGCAGTGACATCTCGCTCGTGCCGCAGCTGGTATTGCCACTGGAAGTCCGGCTGTTCAATGATCAGATCCCGCAACAAAATCATCTCCGGATCCAGGCGTATCCAAAGCACAGGTGAGTCGCTTTAAATTAAGAGAGATTATTAAATAAAACGATTTATCCGATTGTGGCTTAAACCTACTCCATGGCAGATAGGTCCATGTCCACCTCCTCGCCGGTGCACAGTGGAATCTTCTTCTTCTTGTTGCGCCTGCTCTTCGAATGGCAGGTGATGTCCGCCTTGACCAGCGTGTTCTCAATCTGCAGCGTGTGCTTGAAGGTGCCATCCAGCTCCTGCAGCTGCACCAGCAAAGGACCATTGTATTTGCGCACGCCGCGCTGATTGACAAAGTCCTGCCGTATCTCCAGTTCGATGGTGTTGCGCTTGCGATTGAACACGGAGGTGAGTGAGAACTTGGCGTGTCCGCCCGTGCGCACCCATTGATCCATAAAGACGGACATGTCCTTGCCGGTGACCGTGAAAATTGCCTTGATAAAAATGTTCGTCGAGATGAGCAGCTGCGACCAGAGGCCGGCGCCAATTTTCGTGGCCGCCGCATTTGTGGCCAGCGCCAGCTGCTTGTTGAACACCTGTATGAGCAGCTCCTGGCCAATGCGATGCTCCAGCATGCGTATGACCAGATGCGCCTTGCGACGCATCGCCTCCACATATTTGGGCGACACCGTGTGCAGACTCTTAATGGGAAAGTAGTGCACAATCTCCTGCTGTTTGCTGGCCGCAGCCGCCGGATTCGTGCTGGACACGGGCAGCGGCGCCGGCGGCTGGCTGCAGTCGAGTATGATGCCACCGTACTGCTCCTCGTACTTGACCACACGGGCCAGCTCCGTTTGCACCCATTCGCGGTACTCGTTGTTGCCGAAGCACTTGCGGGAGTAGAGTCCGCAGAGGTACTCGGCGATGCCCTTCGCCAGCCACGTGTCCGACCAGTGATGCGAGGTGATGAAGCAGCCGAAGAACTGCTCGGCCACAGCGCGAGACATGAACGTTCTTGAGATGTAGGTCTGGTCGATGATCGCGATCGAGTGCAGCAGATTGACGGAGGCTATCGTCATGGTCGCGTACGCGCTGATGTCCGTGTCCAGTTCGTCTACAAACACCTGTTTGTAGCAGGAGAAGGGATATCGTGTGGAGAGCGTCTCCTCGAAGAACTCAAAGGCCTCGTGCAGATATCGCACCGTATTCTTTAGCAGCGGCAGCATTCCCGGCAGGCAGAAGTGCGTCACCTCGTGCATATGCGGATCCACGTAGATCTCGAAGGGACCGACGGCCAGCGCAATGTTGGGCGCACAGACGGGCGTCGAGACCGTATAGTGAAACGTTTTCTTTCGCAAATCCGGCGTCATGATGACCTCAACCAGTTCACCGCAGGACACGGCCGTCAGATTCTTGTCCACCGTGAATTCCAGTCGCCAGGTGCACGGATCAGCGAAGCTGTCAACGCAAGGAAACCACAGCCGCGTCGAGTTCTCATAGCAATTCGTGTACATGTGCGCACAGTTCAGCTGGGCGGTTTCATCGTCCGACGATGTCGGCGGCAGGACAAAGTGCATCCCACTCTTGGGATTCTCGGCAGAGAACTCGATACGGATGCGCAGGCCACGACCCTCCTGTATGAGGGAGTAGCCCTCCGGCGGCACCTGTATAAGCAGCTCGCCATTGTTCACATCCGGATCCGTGATTTGTGCCGCCGCCAAATGATGCTTCGAGAAGACTTCCAGCGAGCGGCTAAATACAATTTGTACAATATTGTTGAGTAGCGCTTTCGATGTGCTGGTTTACAACGGTGTACTAACCTCTTGGGCTCCTTGTGGCATATGTCCTGAAACGGATCGAAATATACGAACTCCGCGGGGCAAACGTCGTTGAGGATTACACTGTAAATACGCAGCTGCTTGGCATTCAGGCGGATCAGGCGTAAGCTCTCATTGTTGGGCACTATGGTCAGCTCCACCATGCCCTGCGAATTAATTTAACATATATCCATCGGTACACTATTAATATATTGTGGAATCTTACAATTATGCTGCGACGCTCGAAACTAATTCCGGTGAGGCTCACAACCTGATGCGCCGTGCTTTAGTCAGAAAGAGACGGAAAGAGAGGGGGAGAGCGTGGGGAAAAGAAAACAATAATTGATGAACATTTAACAACATTTTGGAAATACTTATAATTTAAATGGACGCAGTGGTGCCTCGGGCACCTCAGGTTGTGTGTCCATTGCTTTTTGTCGTTTAGTTTGCACACTTTTTCAACGGTTCGTATATTATTATCAATATCACCGCATTGTTTATTTTTTCACATTGTCTTCTTCTTCTTGGACTTGCCGCATTGGCTAAAAATGACAGCAAAATAAAATACTAAACGTAACACAATGGCAACCCTATATCGCGCTATACAACATTTAACACTGATGCTGCGTATTTTTGTAACGATAGATAAAAGTAGATAAAATTTAAATGAAAACAATTTGTTTTCAATAAACTTACGTAGTTTAAAATAATACATGAAGAGAAATAATTGAGTAAAATCAATAAACTGTGCCACACAGCAGAGATAAAAAGGGCAGTGTAATATATAGATTTTTATGATTTACAACGCATAACAACTTAAGTATATGCACAAGGGTTAAGAGGTGAATCATCTATTCGTATGAAAGTTAAATTTGGATATTTCTCCCATTTAAAACGAATCTTACTCGCAGTCGAGTCAGCAGTTTTCTAGCGACTGCGTCGCGTTATCCCCCTGTACCCAATTGTTTATAATTTCAAGTGCTACGCAAATCGATTAAAACAAAGAATAAAAATCAAATTTCAAACGTAAAACTCAACGGAGAACTTTATAAAATGTACGGCATCGATAATTATCCAAAAAATTATCATGCGAGCGGCATTGGCCTTGTCAATCTGGCGGCCCTCGGCTACAGCAAGAATGAAGTCAGCGACAGTGCGCAGGCCAAACCCAAATCGGGGCTATACCCCTCGCTGCCCTACCCCGCATCCGAGGCCGTGGGCGGCATGCCATATGTGGTGAAGCAGACGGTTCAGGCACAGAACGCCTCGTTCCACGGCGGCAGCATGGGCATGCCCCAGCCCGGGGCAACGCCGTATCCCAGCTCGGGAATGTATCCCAGCTTGCCAGCTGTGCCGTTGCCCTATCCGTCAACGCCCCTGGCGCCAATTCCAAGTGCCTCGCCGTATCCGGGTGCGACACCCTACCCGGGTGCATCACCCTATCCGAGTGCAACACCCTATCCGAGTGCAACACCCTATCCGAGTGCAGCGCCGTACCCCAGTGCAATGCCATCGTTACCCTATCCCTCGGCTGGCGGAATGCCGGGTATGCCCGGCATGCCGATGCCCTACGCGCCTTTGCCGACTAGTCCGGCACCGCAATCCATCTACCCGGCGATGCCGGAGCCCTCGGCACCGCCCAGCGCCGAGGAGGAGCCCTCGGTGGGCATACAGGAGCTGCAGTTCACCAGTGTCAAAGTGCCCGAGAATCAGAACATGTTCTGGATGGGCCGCAAGGCGACCGCCACGCGCCAGAAGAGCAGCCAGGGCGAGGACTTTGCCACGCTGCGCGAATTCTGCGTGAGCAACGGCACCCTCTTCGAGGATCCCGACTTTCCGGCCACCGACGCCTCGCTGATGTTCTCGCGCCGTCCGGATCGCTACATCGAGTGGCTGCGTCCCGGCGACATTGTCGACGATCCCCAGTTCTTTGTCGAGGGCTATTCCCGGTTCGATGTGCAGCAGGGCGAGCTGGGCGATTGCTGGCTGTTGGCCGCGGCGGCGAATCTGACGCAGGACTCGAAGCTGTTCTTCCGCGTGATACCGCCGGATCAGGATTTCCAGGAGAACTACGCGGGCATATTCCACTTCAAATTCTGGCAATACGGCAAGTGGGTGGAGGTCGTCATCGACGATCGCCTGCCCACCGTCCATGGAGAGCTCATCTACATGCACTCCACGGAGAAGAACGAGTTCTGGAGCGCCCTGCTGGAGAAGGCCTACGCCAAGCTACACGGATCCTACGAGGCACTCAAAGGTACCCTCAAAGTTTATAACTTTTTAAGTGCATTTCTAACCAGATTCTTTTCTGCCTCCACAGGTGGCACCACTTGCGAGGCCATGGAGGACTTCACTGGCGGCGTGACCGAGTGGTACGACATCAAGGATGCCCCTCCCAATCTGTTCAGCATTATGACCAAGGCGGCGGAGCGTGGCTCGATGATGGGCTGCTCCCTGGAGCCGGATCCGCATGTGCTGGAGGCTGAAACGCGCGAGGGTCTGATACGTGGACACGCGTACTCCATCACCAAGGTGTGTCTCTTGGATATATCGACGCCCAATCGTCAGGGCAAGCTGCCCATGATACGCATGCGGAATCCGTGGGGCAACGATGCCGAGTGGAGCGGACCCTGGAGCGACAGCTCGCCGGAGTGGCGCTTCATACCGGAGCACCAGAAGGAGGAGATTGGCTTGAATTTCGATCGGGACGGTGAATTCTGGATGTCCTTCCAGGATTTCCTCAATCACTTCGATCGCGTCGAGATCTGCAATTTGTCGCCGGACTCTCTGACCGAGGAGCAGCAACAGAATTCGCGTCGCAAGTGGGAGATGTCCATGTTCGAGGGCGAGTGGACATCGGGAGTGACGGCGGGCGGTTGCCGTAACTTCTTGGAGACGTTCTGGCACAATCCGCAGTACATTATTTCGCTGGAGGATCCCGACGAGGAGGACGACGATGGCAAGTGCACCGTGATCGTGGCCCTGATGCAGAAGAATCGGCGCAGCAAGCGCAACGTGGGCATCGATTGCCTGACCATCGGCTTTGCCATTTACCATCTGACGGATCGGGACATGCAGGTGAAGCCGCAGGGCCTCAACTTCTTCAAGTATCGCGCATCCGTGGCGCGTTCGCCGCACTTCATCAATACGCGTGAGGTTTGTGCGCGGTTCAAGCTGCCGCCCGGACACTATTTGATAGTGCCCTCGACCTTTGACCCGAACGAAGAGGGCGAGTTCATCATACGCGTCTTCTCCGAGACCATGAACAACATGGAGGAGAACGACGACGAGGTGGGCTTCGGCGAGACGGATGATCGCATTGCGCCCGCACTGCCGCCACCAACACCCAAGGAGGAGGACGATCCGCAACGCATTGCCCTGAAGCGTCTCTTCGACAGCGTTGCCGGCAGCGACGAGGAGGTGGACTGGCAGGAGCTCAAGCGCATCCTGGACCACTCGATGCGCGATGTGATGGTGGGCGGCGAAGGCTTCTCCAAGGATGCGGTACGCTCCATGGTCGCCATGTTGGACAAGGATCGCTCCGGCCAACTGGGCTTCGATGAGTTCGAAGCGCTCCTCACCGACATCGCCAAATGGCGGGCCGTCTTCAAGCTGTACGACCCGAGACGCACGGGCAGCATCGATGGCTTCCATCTGCGCGGGGCCTTGAACTCGGCGGGCTATCATCTGAACAATCGGCTGCTGAACGCGCTCGCCCATCGATATGGTTCCCGCGAGGGTAAAGTGCCCTTCGATGATTTCCTGATGTGCGCCATCAAGGTGAAGACCTTCATTGAGATGTTCCGCGAGCGTGACACAGACAATTCCGATACGGCATTCTTCAATCTCGATGATTGGCTGGAACGCACCATTTACTCATAATTAAAATAAACAATCCAATCGCAACTAATCCTAAGTGCCACGTATACTTAACCAACCACATCTTTATCTAAGAGATGATGCACAGCTGAAGCCATGACGCGGTACCTGGTGCACCTTATCACATAACAAAACGGTACAGTAAAGCCACAACTAAACGGAAATAAACAAAATAAACTCGTGTGTACATTTATTAAATTGACCTTCAAGCGCTCGACGGTAAACGATATGAAAGAGAACAAAAAAGGCAAAAATAAAAACCAGAAAATCAACAGAAATTGCCGGTTGTGTGTGATACTAAACTAGCCAGTATAAATATATATATGTATATATAGTATATAGTATATATATATATAGCGTGCGGGTAGTTGTATCTATGACTAATGGCTAAGTTCAACTCATATTTTATATATTCTACATTCTATGCTTCTGACAATAGCCAAAAAGCCGCCAGTACAAAATGATATGTGCATTATATAGTTAAATGAAAGATATAAAAATACCCTTATATCAAATACATTTTTTTATCTTTGTTAAATATTTATTCAGGTGCTGAACTTTTTTCCCCCCCCAACAAATCGAACAAATTTACTGCTGCATCTGAGGCAGAATGAATATATGTATAACAATTTATTAGTTTTACTTTAAAATACCCATTAAACCAGTTTAGAAATAGTTCGTTTTCAATAATTGCCCTTTTATTATGTGTAATTGTTGCTTGTATTAAATGTATCAACATTTTTGAATGAATATGTTCATTTGACGGCGACTATTTCGGTGCCTCCAGTTGGAGGACCGGCGGCGACCATAGTTTCCTTGAACTGATCGTAGATGAGATTCGATTCGTTGCACAGCTGATGCAGCACCTCCAGAAAGTCCTCATACTCCAGACGCCACTTTCTGAAACGGAGGAAACACCAAAATGTTGCATCATCTGTATTATTTAGAGATGAGTTTATCTACTTGTAGCGCATGTAGATGAGTCCGGTTTGGGTGCGGGTGATGGGCACCGGCATCAGCTTGGCCTGTTCCAGCCAGTTGTCCAGCTGCGACAGCAATATGCTGTGGTAAACCTCGGTGTCCATCTCGCCGGGTCCCAACTGCAAATAAGGCACATCAATTTATTTACTTGTGATCACACTAATTACAGGGTATTTTTTGTGACCTTCAGATTGCAATATAGATTAAAGAGCGTCTCTAACGTGTGCTTCTTGGGTTTATCCTCATCATCCATGGCGAGTGCGAGAGTACTATCTTATATATATATATAGATATATACGTGTATACAATTGTGCAATTTCCGGATGCTTTGGGACAGTAAATAAAAATCGAATCGAATGTACACAAAATAATTGTGTTTGTATTTTTGGGGTGAATTTTCTAATTGTTTTTCATGTGTTGACAAACAAAGCGCCAGGCAACTGAGTGTGCGAGTGTGTGTGGGTGTGCGAGTGTGTGTGGGTGTGTGTGTGTGTAGAATACTTCCATGTATCTATAAGATACGTGTATACAATATATATAAATATATATGTACAATGGTTTCTAAGAGGTATTTGTATTGATGTATAAATAAAGTATCTATGATGTATGTGCGTGATTTATGTCTTTGATGTAAGTATAAGATGTATGTAAAAATAATATGAGTATTCGAATGTGATGAAGATGTATGTATGATGAATGAGTATATGATGAACAATATTTAGTAATAAAATGTGACTCTGATGTACATATGTATCTGCGATGTATGTATTATGTATGTGTGTTCTGTGATGTAACAATGTGACTAGGATGTATCTATGATGAATGTACATAATAAACAATATTTAGTGATAAAATGTGACTGTGATGTATGTATGTGTTTACATATACCCTGCCTATATACTGTGCAAATGTGATGTACATATGAGAGTAGGTTGTGACTAGGTTGTCTGTATATATGAGGTACACAAATCACATTTAGCTATATATAGATCAAGTATGTGCGTGTGTTGCCAGGTGTTTCTTTGCGCCACCTGGCGCTTCCCGTTGTTTATTTGTCTGTCACGGCCGTGTCGCCACTTGCGGCATATTGTGCGTTGAACTTCTCGAGCAGACGCTGGACGTAGTTGAAGAGCTTGGGCAGGTTCTGCTTGCTGGAAGCGTCGCAGATGCGATACGGCGGCGCAATTGTCACCTGCTGCAGCACCAGGATGTGGTCCACCTGCCAGGCGAGCTCGCCGCTGCTGAAGTGCTGCGAGAGCAGGTTGAACAGTTGCCTGCCACGCAGCGTTGCATGCTCGTCGCGGCTGCGCAGCAGATTCTCGCGCTTCTCCACAGACTGCTGCAAGCGCTCTTCCAGCTGAAAAGCAAAACAATTAATTATGATAAATATATTCATATATTTCACATCGAATTAAGTTACGCGCTGCAGATTGATGCGGGCTGGCGGCTCGTTGAGGGTTTCCGGCGTTTTGGCCTCGCGTAAGATTTTCAGATTCTTGCAAAAGTCCAAATTGACAATGCTCTGATTGCGGCACTTTTTCCCCTTGCTGTCCCTGCCCGGACAGCTCAATATCAGCATTTTGACGCTGTGCTCGTAGGTGATAACCTCGCCGGTGATGTGGTCTCCAAAGCAGGTCTCCACGTGCAGTTGGGTGCCAATGGGGAAAGGATTGAGCGACATCTTCTACTGCGTTTGACGATGACGCGATGAAAAAGAATTTGCCTTTGACAGCGCTCTGCGCTGGAAGTGTGTGACGCAACAGTGCTGCCAAGTGTTGCCAAATTGTCTAGTTAGTTGTGCGATCTCGCTCTAACAGTGACACAGCTAAAATGAATATCCCTTTTTGACAACAAAATTTCCCTCCAGCTTTAAGCTGTGCAATTTCCCAGCCAAACAAAACATTTATTTTTTTTTGGTTTTTTTATTCCATTTTATTTACAGTGTATGTGTATGTATGCTAAATATATAACTAAATATAAATGTTGTTGTATATATATATATATTTCAAAAGTAAACCTTTCCGTTTTTATATACTTTTACGATATTGTTTAACCGTTTTTTGCTATTTAAATTGTTGTTGGATGAGCGTTGGTTTTTTTTATTAGATTTTATAATTGTTGTTCTTCAAGACATAATATTTAGTTAATTGTATGTGTATATACGCATTTATGTACCTTCATTAGCACTATTAGCTACACTTTTTCGATAATATCTAACGCCCCAAAATATAAAAAAACATGCTTTTTTCCGCCCGCTGTTGACGTTAATTGAGAAAAGTGCAAATTAAATTCTTCGTACATGGAAAAAGCAATCTAAATTCAATCAATTCTAAGCGCATTATTTATCAAGAATAAATATCAAAAAAATATGAAACGAGCACGCACAGAGAACATATTTATACAATTCAAGAACACAAACGTATAAAAGTAAATTATAATATATGTATAGATATATATTTTTAATATGAAAAATGGCGCTTAGTTATTTATAAAAATTTGCTTTAGTATACTATAAATGTGGTGCAACTACGTCGATCTGTCTACTGTCTGCTCCGTCCGTCTGTCTGCCTGTCACTTGGTCTAATAAACTGCCTACAGCTTGTAGTTTCCCTTTTAGCACGTTTTTGTTGTTGTTAATTTATTCGTTTTAAGCATTTGCTTTTGTTTTTCTTTGCTTGTTTTGTTTACGTTTTCTGCGAAATATTTTGCTTCTTTAAGAATATATAGTTGACGCGTTATTTTGTTTTTTTTTCTGTATCTTATTTTCTTTATCTGTTTAATTTGTAATTAGGTTTAATGCGCTCGGCTTAAAGTCTTAATTATGCTTTTAGAAATCACTTTAAATGGGGAGTTAGTTGTTGACGATTTTGCTAAGTTTAATATTAATTCAACACGAATAACTCTTTTAAGATGTTTGCTTCCTTTTTTTTTGTTTGTTGTTGCAGCTGGCGGTTTTTAATATGAAAATGTGCTGAATTGTTTAAAAAATGTTTGCCCTTTTGTTGTGTTCTATTTATGGTTGCTTTATGGTTTTTTTTTTGAGTTGGATTTTTTTTTAATATCAAAAGGAATGATATATATGCATAATATATATATATATATATATATGTAAATATATATATTTATAAAAATAAAACAATGCACTTCCATATTAACCGACGCGCCGCGAATCTTACATGGGTCCATCGATCGCACTCACTTTAAGCCGGAAATAGTAAACGGAACGCGCCAACATGCTGAACGCGATGAAGAACAATGCAATATAGAGAATATACATGCCACCATGAGACTGTTCAAATAGAGATTATTCGATTAATAAGCTGTTAACTTGTTATAAATATGGCTTGGTATTTACCGATGCGAATGAGATTGTGCCCACGGTCAGGCCAATGCTGCCAATCAAGAAAAGAGCAGCAAGAATGGCAAACAAAACGCTGCGACTGTTAGCGAAACGGGAGCCCACCGAGGAGACTTTCCTGCAGTGTGGACAGCGAGCCAGTGCGTTGTGAAAGGTGTTAAACTGTGGAAAAGAGTAAAGTGTTAGAATTGAAATTTAAGAAAGACACCCTCTAATTGAAACTTAATAGAATTTTATGATATCAATAGTTGGAATCAACAGATTCCTCTTACCAAAAAGGTGTCCGAGCAGTGGCCACAAGTGACGCGGCACATGCCCGGCATGGTGGGCACAGGCGGTGTCACTGGACTGGGAGCCAGATTGATAATGCGCTTGCAATTGGGACGCGGACAAGCGATGCGCTGCGAGGAGCTCTTGCAGATTAACAGACAATTGCAAGGACAGCGCACGTACTTCTTGCCGGGTGGTGCATTCCTTATGGGCTGCAATTACAAGACAAGAAATTATAGTTTTGCCATATGAAAGGAACCGCTGTGTGAACCACTCACAGTTGCCTCGTTGCAGTGGGTGCACTTGACCACGTGCTGCTCCCGCTTTGTGGTAATGTCAATCATGTTTTGACACACGCGACAGGTGACCATCGGCACGCCGCCGGTGCCGCTGCTCTGATAAGGCGGTGGCAGCTCATCGGGGCCAATAAATGGCACCGACTGTGCATTGCTGCCTGAAAATACAAAAAACCCCAAAAATTAATCAGTTACCATCAGGGAAAAGGGGTTGAGTTTCGACCTTTGGTGTAGAACAAATACATCTTGCTGCAGTTGCAACTCCTGTTGCACTGCACAAGCTGCTGCGTCCGAGTTCGAGCTGCATGAAAGCGGTGATTGATACCGTTTGTGGGCGTGGCAGCTCGGCAGATAAAAGCCAGTGGGTCAATGTTTAGGCGCATGGAAATGCTGCCGTAAGTAAATGAAACGTAAAACCGGCATTTGTGTCATATTAAAACGTCTCGCTGCGGTTTCAAAAAAGTTCGCACTTTGTGCGCCCAAGTTGTTGGGGGGGCGTCAACTATAAATAGCCCACAGCCTTGGCATGAAAGGGTATACACTGGTCAGGTTCTTGGCAGCAACAAAGGCGAATAAGGGGCACGCACAACGTTGTCTTTGCACGACGATAATGGCAAAGAAAAAATAAAAATAATAAACAGATGCATGAGTCATGAAATGCCTTTTGCCTGCTGCCTACCATCGTATCGCCATCGCTGCTGTCGTTGCTGATTGAACAGCTGAACGACGACGCTAACTCCGCTGACTGCGCAGCTTTGCAGTGATATGAAAGCATAAACAAAACGTAGACCAATGTTCAACTTGAACGGCATAGTCGAAGATTGTATCCCCCTAAAAAGCAGTCGGCAGTACTAACTTACATAATTAGTATAGCGAATTTTTCAAACGTAATAATATTAGCTGTTTTTTGTTGTTTAATAAAATACTATTAAATATGAGAATATAAACAAGTGAGAAGGCTCTAGTCGGGGCCGCCCGACTAGGAGATACCCTGAACCCTGCGATCTGGTTCTATAAACATTTCAGCTCGTTTACACA
>SCDY01000683.1:0-133997 GCA_004143825.1 Drosophila micromelanica | reverse complement strand
TCACGTTTGAGGGCATTTTGTTCATGATTTGTCCTGCAAATTGATTCTGCATTTAAAATATTTGCATTATTGAAAATAAATTTTTTTTGAAAATTTTTGTAATAGAATTTCAATTATCTGTATTTTAGCAGAACAGTAAAATTTGTACTTCTTGAGTTAGATTAAAATAATTTAGACTTATAAAGAACTAGGTAAAAATAAGAAAGAACGCTGCAGTTGGACACTTTGTGAACGAGTATAAAAAAATAAATTTTGAATATATGTATGGACACCTTAATAAAAATTATTCGGAGTTTTTTTTTCAAAGAACCGTTTCTTATGTCAATTACCTACAACATGTAGTGAAATATTTGTTAGAAATAGGGAATCTTACATCTTAAAAGATTAACATATGTGGAAAATAACACAGGGAAACAATTTTATGAAATTTCAAGTTGTTTAAGAAACTATTTATTTTTTGTATTACAATTGATTTTGTAAAAAGGTTTTAGTTTTAAAATTTTTTATGATACGAATTTTTTTTTTACCTGGATTTAAAAGTATTTAAACACTTAGCTGTTATCGTATAAAGACCTTGATCTCAAACTCTTTAACAGCTAGCACCAAAATATTTTGTTTATATCTACTTACCAAAACCAATCTCACTAATCGATGTGCTACCACGTTCTTTTTTCCCCAATCAGATAATCGTAACGGTGAGTTTGTCCTATTCCTATGCGCTTGACCAGGCCTAAACACTAATTAGCTAATGCATGCCCAAATATTTGTGTTTATAGAGCCATTGATTTATGCTCATATTTTGTTTAGCCTGGTTTATGCTTTCGGCTATTGGTTTGGTTACGGTTAGCTGACATTTCCCAGCCATATAAAATACCAATATATATTAATATATGAATACGTTTTTACCATTGCTTATCGCAAATGCTGATTAACTGATTTAAATGACTAGTCATTTGTAATGCATTGATCATGGCGTATTTGGTGGGAGCGGGCCAGGCCATAACTGATAGAGAATAGTTAAACTAATGCCATACTGTTCGTGATTATTGCAAGTTAATTGCGCTGGCAATAACGAAAGAACAACAATTACATACTTATTTTTCCCGAATAACAATGTAATTATATTACAATTATGGGCGTAGGCGGGCAGAAACATTGTCATAGGTTGGCTTAAATGCAATTAGACAAATGAGGGCGTCCTAGAGGCTCCCGAGAATGCGGCATGAAACTCATGTGATGCTGCACCAAGTTGTGTGACATTGATCAGCTCAATATGGCGGCTATATAATTGTTGTGCTTGGCTGCGTTTAACGTGCATTTAATTGTTGGCTCAATTACACTGTCCAAAGATACACTCAAAGTGATATGCATGCAACGTATTTGTTATATTGTTATTATTCTATTAAATAGATGCTTGATGAGCCTTGCATGTGCCTTGCTTGGGGCTCCCATTGGCGCGCTGGCGAAAATGTGGCTCAAGGTGTAACGGAAGCGGATGCCAGTTGACAATTATTTGCCATTAGCCAATGCGCATTGATACGTGGCTTCAAACGAATCAGCGTAAATGCGCACAAAATTTGCCTAGCTGGATGCCGCTTAATGGCCGGCAGACACGCGTTGGCCATTAATTAGCGCCATGCCCATAAAACCAGGCAGCAGTCTAGATTTCTTATTTTTTTTTTTGTTTAACTACTTATAGCCTGGCTAAGGTTTTTTACATACCTGTGCTTATTTACGGCTTATGTGCGGTTTATGACAAGCCGCCGCACTCGTAAAACAAAAGACTTAGGCAACGAACGGCGGCGTTTGCTTTTGCTTGCTGTTAACTGTTCGTTGTTCGTTTGTTGGTGTTGCTGTTGTCGTACCAATAAATTAACATGCCATTTCACGCCTCAATACAACATTCAACTGCGACTCCAGCTCATACTTCATGCGTTCAAAAGCAACAAATGCCGCATAACAAATGACCAACTGGGGCAAAGACGTTAGAACGTTCGGGTAACACCTCGCCGGACGACGCACGTTTTGTATTGAAGACGCATCGAAATTTAAAGAGCAATTCATAAGCATAAATGGGCATTATATAGACATTGCTGCCACAATTGCCTGTACAATTGTGCGCTTCGACTGATTTCGATTTCTGTCCAATCATCTCTCGGCAATCAATCAATCTTCGCCGTCAGTTACCGTTCCACAGTTTCACTAACACAATTAGAAGCACTCGCTATTAAATTTTTTTTCATAAATTATTTTATTTATTTTTTTGTTGTTGTTGTTTGCTGTTTGTATTTCTTTTTTTTCGTTTTTTTTTTGTATATATTTTTTTGTGATTGCCTTTAAATTTAAATAAACGTATGTTTTGTTTTTAATATATTCAACTATCAATATGGCCAATTACAATACATTTATCGCATATGCTTACAACATACATATCTGTATCTCTACAAGTAAGTATACATATTACATAGATTTTGTTTACACCTCACACGCACATACATAAATTATTTTAAACACTAAATTTGTATTATATGTACATATAACTTAAGCGGATATTTAAAGTTTTATAAATACTTTTGTTTTATTTTTATGCTTTTGCTAAAATTATACAAAAATTGCTAACAAATGTTTTTTGTTTTTTCTTATGTTTATTTTCATATTTTACAAATTGCCTTTAACATTGAATTGATTTAAACGTATTTATGTTTATTGTTAAGACTTAGCCGTAAACATTGACCATATATTTATGTACATATAGTATGTTTTAGTGTGTTTAATTATATATATATATATATATATATATGTTTTAAAATACATGTACTTTTCTATCCTTTGACTTACTTTTTGCTTTTCTTTTTCTTTGTTTTGCTGTTAGGTTAAGTATATATTTATTTTTAAATTTATTTTACATTTATTAAATTGTTTAAATTTATGTTTTTGTTTATCACGTCTGTTTGTTTAATGTCTAATAATTTAACTAATTTACAATTTAAAGTATTTTGCAATTTTCAATTGCATTGCATAATAGGACAAACATTTTGCATTTTGCTTTTTACAAAACAGTTTCAGTGTGTTTTTATTTTGTTTTTTATTTTTTTTCTGGACGTGCATTTTACGAGTTAATTTTAATGCTTAGTTAACATTAGTTTCTGTGCGCTTGTTGTTATTGTTAATGCTGATCTTGATTTAAGTTAAACATATACATATATACATAGTAATATTTGTGAAATTCCGTTTTTCGGCTTTTGTTTTTATTTAATTTATATTTAATTTAATTTTTTTTTTGTTGTATATTTTGTTTTGCTGATTTTATGGCAGTTCATAAAGCACAATTAAATACGCCGAATTTGCGTCGAGAAATGAAATTAATTAAGCGAAAAATAAAAAACAATGAATTCATACACACGCACACACACACACACACACACACAAACACAATCACTCCAACACACACATGAAAGCAATAAAAATAATATGTTCGGCCCTTTAATTAATTTTAATGGGCTTTTGTTTTAGCTGCTGGCCGACGACGAAAACTTAAATAATTAAAAATTGCACGCAATGTTTACAATTAGGAATAGCCAGCACTTGACCAGCGCACATCGCACCGCACCGCACGCGTCCGTCCATCCTGTCCCTGAAGACAAACAACAAGACAGAAGCGCCTAAATATTTGAATCCTCTGCTGCGCTGTGTCCGGTCAAATCGCTGCGAAGGGAGTCCTCAGTTTGGCATTGTGTTTTGGAAATCAATGGAGTCAATTTATAAATCGGCGCGGCTCTAGCTGAACAAGTTGTTGTTCAAATTGTTCCCGCTCCATCACGTATAGTCAGTGCGCCAAGTGCCCTGCGAATTGGAGGAGAGGAAGAGAAACCGGGGCGGTACAAAAATTGAACCATTAGTAAACATGGCAAACTCTTATACGGTCGCACAATTCGACTCTTATACGAGGCTACTCTACTCACCATTGAGCTGAGACCCAAGTGATAGGGCTGAGAGTGGGGCACAACGCCGCCGCCGAGCGAACCGGCCGTGGAGAAGCCACCCTGGAGTCCACCAGAGGCGCCCAATGCACCCATGCCGCCGGTATACCAACTGCCATGCATATGCGCATGTGCCGGATGCAGCCCGCTGGAAAGGTGTCCATGTTGTGCTGGAATGGAACAAAAGCGAATAAGTTCATGTCTGGCTTTGGCATGGCGGCTACGCTGGCTGTGCTCAGTTCGGTGTCGATGCTTACCCATTGAGGCCGAGAAGCCGCCGCCAAAGCCCTTGGACGGATCAAGTGGCTTAAAATCGCCCATGCCCAAATGGCCGCCCATCGGCAGACAGCCGCCGCCCAAGCCCTTTTTCTTTTTCGACTTGGAGCTGAGCTTGCGGTTACGCGTCTGAATGCCCTCCTTTTTCATAGTAAGTGGACGATTGACCTGCAAGAAGACAAAGAGGAAGCCGTTGCCAGCTGTTTAGTGGGTGTTGCAACTAGGGGAGAAAATCAATAAACTGTGTCTGCTGCTGCTTCTGCTGCTAAGCTGCTGCTGCCCAGCGGCAACACTAAAATGGGTCAAATTTATGCAAATTCATTGCGCGGCCCTTTTTGGCCGGAAATGCCGCTAACTGCACACGCTGTCTGTTGCAACGCACTGTGCGGCAGTGTGGCAGCAACCGGGAACCGGGAAGTGAAAATGAAGTATTACAAGCATTTCTACACGATCAGATAAGCGACATTTGCGAATGCGATTAGTTGGCGCTGATAGCCAGCGACGAGCCGACGGACGGTCGAAGGGGGGGTCGGGACAAAACGAAGCAACGTTTTTATTTTATTTTTTTGTTATTTTTTTTTTTTTGTGAGTCGCCTGGCCATTGTTGAGGCTGGCTGCCTGCCGCTTCATATGCAATTTCTTATCACTTGCGAACATCTAAGCGGCAACAGCAACAACAACAACAACAACAACTACAACGCCGCCTCATTGCGCTACAATTACAATATTGAGTTACCCATTCGCCGAGGCTGCGTTGACGACAAAAGAAAAAGAAAAGTTACATTATATATATATACATTGTATATATGTATATATATAGTTGTATTTGCGGGGAGAGTGATGAGTGCACTCTGGGCTACCTGGGCGTGAATTACGACATTGTTTGTGCCTCTTTTTTTGTCCCCGCGCAAACATAGAAATTGTTAAATTGCTGGCAATTGTGTGTTGTGTGTGTGTGTGTGTGTGTGTGTGTGTGTGTTGACGAGATTTTTAGGCTACTGAGAATGAGGGTTGATTGTGTGTAATGCAGCGAAAACATCGGCAAACAAGAGCCAAACGTATCACTTACAATGTTGGAGGGGGTAGGAGGGAGGAGGGGAGGCAAGGATGCTGCTGAATTGGACGATCGGCAACGGTAATTGATAGTCTCTGGTCTTTGCCGCTCCCTAGCGTTTAGCACAAATTGTGGCAATTAGCAACTCGGCAGCAGCTGCTCAAAAGCTTTAATTGATATACAGCAGCAGCAGCAGCAGCAGCCACTAAACAAAGCATAAAGTTGTTAATGTGCTGGATGCACAGGCCTAGCTCATTAAGGAATTCATAAGAAACTCAGTCAAAGAGCCGAGCAGATTTTTATGCATAAAATCTTAATCGAGCGTGCTAGCGTTTTGGGCATGGGGCATGGGGCATGCAGCATGGGGGCAACACGCGCCGCTGCAGCTGACTTGCAATCTGACAGCCAAGTGGGTGGCCCACACACCGTATAAGAAAGACAGAGAGAGAGAGAGAGAGAGACTAAGAGAGGGACAAACAAACGCACAGATCTGTTGCCTGTTGTTGGCAAATTGGCTGGGACGGCGCCAGGCGCAGAGGGCACCGTTAGGTCGGCTGCAACATTTATCACTTTAACGCCACGGGATGCACAGCAGCTGCTTAAAGGCGCTGCAGGAGCTGATAAGCTGATAAGCTGATAAACTGAAATACTGTTAAGTAACAGGACGTGTGTGAGATTTGCCTATAATTAGTAGTTGCACAGTTTTCCAGGGAACTGCGACTCCCCAGCCAAGCAAAATAGTGTGGGGAGACCTGAAGAACTAAGTGCAGTCAACATTTCCATAAAATGTGCCAATCACGTGGCCAGATCGCTCAGCCAAGAGGCCCACACAGGCCGACAGCGAGTGCAGCGACAACGTTGGCGATGGCGGCCAAATGACAAACGAATTGAATTGAAATGAACTGCTAGAGCTGGGCTGCAGCAACAACAACAACAACAGCAACAAGAGAAACAGCGCTGAACAGCAATGCAAAAAGCGCGCTGATTGGCATCTTATCAAGATGGGACACTGTCCAATTGAAAGAAAATTGTTGCAAAATAAATTTCGCCGCTATGAATGCGCAGGCACATCTAAAAGTGTGTGTAGGCCATTATCTAACACACACACACACATCATTTCGAGCCACCCAAAGCGTCCGCTTTTAGTTTTCAGCGTTTTTGCGCATTGCTCATACGCCACGTTGCAAGCAGCCGCCGCTTTTAGTGTTTACAAGTTTACAAATCAGATTAGATATATGGAGCATATATACAATGTATATGGCTTGTGCCCACTTTGATATACATGCCCCACTCCGACTTCACCTTTGCCCGCGCTCAATTAAAACATTTCGCCCCGATTACGATTGCCATCGAAATCGAATCGAACTGCAGCTCCCGCACTTGCAGCTGCCACAAAATGCCAGCAACCTAATTAGTTTGCGGCTCACAGGTGGCCCATCATTTTGGTGGGGCCACTGACATGTAAATGTGCTAAAAGTTCAAGTGATTTTTCTCAAAGTTTTTCCACATTCACCCAAAACTCATTAAAAGCTGACTGCCGGGCAAACAGCAACAAAAACAAAAAAAACAAAAAATAAGGGCAGGAATAAAAAACAAAGCAGCGGAGTCCTAAAACTGTGAGTTTGACTAGAGAATTCGCTGTAGGTAAAGCTGAATTTAACAGCGACTCGGCTTGTATTTTAGACAGAAAAATATGCAAAATAATTCTTTTTATGTACTAGCTACTCACAGATTTACAGGGTATGTAGATCATATACCCTTGGCGTTTAGCGTTCGCAAGGCTAATGAATATTTAATAGGCCAGAAGTTGGTCAAAACAACCCTCAAAGGGCCAGCCGCTCAGGGCGCGAAAATGATATTAAATCTAGTTTCCACATGGCTCGACAGGATCTATATCATTGGCTGCGTTTTAGAGTGGAGTGGGGGACCAAAGGGACTTGGATTCAGTGAGCCGTAGTCTATTACATAAATTACGCCAATTTCTGGGCGCTCGTCGCCGGTTGCCGTCGCCGTCGCCGTTGCCGTTTGCCGTCGCACGCGTTAGCCATAATAAAATCAAAGCTTATCGCATTTTCACAGGCAAACACCAGACGCTTATCTTGCAGGACCAACAAAAACAACAAGAACAACAATAACAAGAACAACCACGACGGGCATCTTTAAATAATCATCAACAATTCATCATCAGGGTTGCTGCTGCTGGTGTTGTTGCAACCTGCCACCCTCTGTGTGTGTCTGTTTGGTGGGAGGGGGGAGGGTGTGGTACACTTCATTTTTGTCACTTTTAATCTGTGTGTGTGAGTGTGTGTTTCCCGTGCGCCCAACATTGCCGTTGCTTCCGCTAGAGCACGGAACGCTCGAGTGGCCCGAGTCGCTGTTAAATGTTGCGTTAAATCGCTTAAGCGCTTAACGAGGGTTAAAAGCGAGGCAAGAACAAAAAATCACAAATCACAAATCGATGGCCCGCTGGGGCAACTTCCTCGTTGTAGACAGCTATAGCTATATTTGACTTTCTACTTACGTTGTGCAGCTTGTAGTACAATCCGCAGGCATTGCAAACGGGCTCGCCACTAGCGTTGCGCCGCCAAAGGGTTGTGGTTGTGGTCTTGCAATTGGCGCAGGATGTGCCCGCCCGCTTGGCCGCGCTTTGCAGCGACTGTAGCGTCTGTAAAGAGCAGGAAAAATATGATAATTTCATTAGTTAGCTGGTTAGCTTGGTTATTTGCTTGGCTGGAGTCGCATCAAATTGATTATGTTAATGTCGCACGCCCACAAATATGTTGGCCGCGCTAATTGAACGGTGCCAAAACTAACGCATGACAGAGCCACAAACATACAGACTCGCATTCAATTCCTACACTCGAAAAAAACACAAAGAATTTGGCACTCAAATTGAATACATACAAAATATACTAACCTTTGAACAAAACTTGTTTAACAAGATTATTTTATTAATCCCGAAAATTCTTTATAAAAGACTTTATCTAATAAAAGTTGTATTTATCAAAGTCTTGTTTATTTTTTCTTATTGTTAAAATTAATTTCAGAATACTTTAGACACAAAATCAAGTGTATTTATTCTGCTATCTTTTTTTTCTCAGAGTGTATGTGTGTATGTGCATAGGATACTGCCTTGCCCTGGTCCAGGTCCTGGTGCTGATGCTGGTCTCGGCATCTCTCGCTGCCTGGCAAACAAAGTTGCTCGACACACCAGGCAACAACATTTTTTAAATGGCATGCGGACTCCAACTTCGGGCCTTTAACAGCAGCATCAATTCATTAAAATGACAATTTTTACAAAACTGCCCAAAAACAACAGCAGCAACCACAACAACAACAACTGGGGAGCATGTCTGCGCCACGCTTAAATTTCCACGAATTGGCTACAAGAACCGCAGCCCCAAACCCGAGACCCAAAACATTGTCTGCTGTGCCTCCTTGCCAGACCGAAGCCAGAACCAGAATCAGAATCAGAAACAGAACCCGAACCCGTCTTTGGGCATCTTCAGCCTCGCATCTGGGCAGCTAGCTCTGCAGTTTCTTTTGCGTTTGGCTTATGTTCATGTTGCTCGTACAACAGCAACACCAACAAAACGGGCAGCAACAGCATCAGCAACAGCAACAACATCAACGAGAACACATTGCAGTTGGGCCCTAAACTGGCGTTGATCATGTTTGACTTTGATTTTTAATTGTTGCCTCCTGCCTCTGCGCCCAGTTTTGTGGCCTCACCTGTTCGGGTTTCGCCTTGCTGCACGCTGCCATTAACATAAATCAGAGGTCATACCACAAAGGCAACAACTGCAGTGTCTGGATACTTTTTGGTGGCACTGTTGCGCTGTGTTAACGAGCTTGTAACAATTTCACATACAGACAGCTGCGTCGAACTCGAAATGTGCGAGAATTCAAAATTCGATTGCAACGCCTACAAAACAGAACAAGGCTCCAGTTCGAGGTAATTATGTGGCTGCCACAACTGCGACACGCTGCCCAAAAAGCTAAAGCGTTGCATATATATAAATTAAGTTGTTAACATGACACTGCAACAAAACGCACTAAGCCGGCCGAATGCCACAAAATGTAGCAAGTCTCAATTTTGTCAATCCTGGTTAGCTGGTCTGCATTTGCATAGTCTGGTTGTAGGTGCTAAATTGCAGCCTGCTTTTGTTAGACTGCTTAAGCAGGCGTTGTTAGTTAACAGTGCCTCAGAATGTGGCACATAAATCAATGTCATTGGCGGCAGTTTCGCATTGACAAACTGTCAAACTTTGTCAAGGGGCGCATTTTAATTGAAATGCAAAAAGCGCAAGCGCCAAACACACAACCAACAACAACAACAACAACAACAATAACGAGCATACAAGATGGCGCTTGCGATAAATAATACTACACAATACCAGCAGACAATACAGACAATATTCCCATATATACCTTAGTACATATATACCTTGTTATATATGTGTGTGTGTGTCTGTGCCTTGAGTCCATAAATTTTAATTTCTCAATGCGCCTCAGCATGACAAAATGTGCTTATTATGCCCTAACAAAGGGTATAACAATTTGGTCAACTCATTAAATACAACAGAAATATATATAAATATATATGTGTAAAAAAATTTATATTTAAAAGTCAAAATCAGATTATTATATACTACATATTATATTTTTGTGCAAGAGCATTTAATCTTCGGTATGCCAAAAATAATAAATTTTTAATTGTGTATTATTGCCACCTTGCATTGATTTATTGCAGTTGCAGCCGCGCACAAAATGTCTGCAGCCCACAAAATGGCGACTGTTTTGAGCACATTTTTTTCTTCAAATTTAATTTTTAAATTGTTTATAAAATTTATGCAAATTGTGTATTTTCTTTTTTCAGAGCAGGCGCATTTAAATATTTAATTGAAATTTACAAAACAAACGTAATAATAAAATGTGCCACGAAAATTGTGTAAAGCAATTGTAAAGCGTTGTCGACAAAAGTATATACTTTTCTGTATATATATAAATAAATATACATAAAGAAGAAGAGAGGGAGGTAGTCAAGAGGTGCTGGGTCAGACAGCAGAGCTACAGTTCTATTTATTGCGCAGCTTTTGTGCGCTGTGTGGGGATGGCAATGCCCTTTGCCATCTAAGATATCGCACCAAAGACGCAGGCCAAGGAGGAGGTGGCAGCGGTGGCAGCGGCAGCCACTCAGCTACACATACACACCGATGAAGAGGGAGAGGGGGAGAGATGGGGAGAGAGAGAGAGGGAGCAGCCGGTTGCCCAGTAAATGTTACGTTTATCTCAGTGTAACATCTTTTACTTAGGGGCACAGGCAGAGTCTGTATAAGTATGTATCTGTATCTGTATATATACAGATGCTATGTATCTGTAGCTGTTTATGTAGCTGTATCTGTAGCTGTATCTGTATCTGTGTGTGTGTGTATTACCCCACTGCCCACACAGCGCAGACATTTTATCAGCTCGTTTTTTTTTTTTTTTTGCTTTATCTGACAAAACATTCATTAAATTGTTCGCAGCGAGCGCAAAGAGTCGTTTTTGCAGTTGCTGCTTGCCAACCCTCAGCGCTGAATTGCCCTTTGGGGGTTGTTTTGGAGCAGCCCCCACACACACACACTCACACACACAAAGAGAAGATGGCAAAAGATAGCGCCCAGATCTCAGGCAGCAGCGCAACGAAATTTTCTATATCAGATGCTGGCTTTGACTTGGGTAACTGTCAGTTGGTGGTTGGGTGGTTTTTGGGTGGCTGCCAGCGCAACGAAACGAATTGAAAAGCCGGTTAGGCAGAGGGCAGAGGGGCGGCAAGCGCCAACAAAATGTCCGGGCCATAACAGTTACATTTAGACGAGAGTGTGCCTGTTATATACATATATATACATATATATATTGAATATCTTTTTTTTGTTGTTTTTGTCTGTCGTGTATATAGCAGAAATAAAACTTGTGCAACTGTGAAATTTAATTTAAAAATTCAAATTTCGTTTGAGGCAGTACAAAATGGACTAGGCTCTGTTGTTGTTGTTTCATTATTTTTTTTCGTTCATTCTTTTTTCATTGCTTTCCTTATATCCTGGCTCATTTCCTTTATTTTCCAGAGCGGATTCGTTGTTTAGCGCAGCCACATGCTGCTGCTAGTTGGGGCGTGGCAAGGGCAACTCAGTCTGTTGCTCTGGAATTTGTATTATTCGAAGGGTTGCCAACACAACTCGTTGATTGGCTTCGTTTTTTTATTTATATTTTTTTTTCGTGAAGCACAATTTGACTAATTAATACATCAGCTTGGCTCATTTGTAGGCACGCACAAAGAAAGCGAAAAACTATTGCTAAAAATCACACCTGCTGCTTGCCTAAAAAAAAATCAATAAAATGTTTTTACTGAACAGGTATAAAAAGAAAACAAACGCAACAAGAGGAACGACAAGCTATTAATGTCGCTCATTAATGCTGCTCAATGAATTTTACGAGCCTTTTGGAGCTGTTGTGTTGTCGCATGGAAATTTGTCGCAGACAGCGTCCAAAAGGTTTCGGTCTTGTGCATTTTAAACAGCAACAACATTGACAACTACATGGTCAGGCTCCACACCGATTTGTGAAGGCATGAAAATCGTCATTAATATTTGTCACTGGACATTGCAACTGCATATATAAATTATAGAGCCTGGCTAGCTTAGCTAGCCTAGGACCCTGTTGGCCAGGGCAGCTGACTCTAAAATGAATGTGCGCTAAACACGCGCTTTTTCGACCAGGCTTTTTGGTCTGGGGCTGCGTGCTCGGGCACATTTTCACATATTGTCTGACCGAAATAGAAGGGTTAGAAATGCAACCCTTTTGGGTCAGCTTTTTGGGTCCCCCTGTGCAAATTATGCCTTTGCATATTAAATAGGTTTTTATTTTATTTTTTTCAACCCGTTCGTATAAAACAAAGTCACAAAACTGACCAAGAGCTCTTCTGAGCGAGGGGCGCCTTAACAAGCTGCCGGCGCGGAGTGGAACGCAGACCTTAATCATCTGCGACCCGTGCACAGACTCCACGCGCTTACTCTCTCGCTCATTCGCCCACTCTACTCTCTCTCGCTCTCCCTCTCTCTAGCTGTTTCTGGATTGTGAGAGCCTGTTTCATTATATTATTGGCACGCCCAGTTTTGCGGCTGCGGCTGCGCTTCATATCGTTAATTTTTAATTGATCTGCAGCACAATGTTGCAGTCGCGTTCAGGTTCGTCAGCTTTTGCCTCAAGCAGAGTCAGCAGGAGATATGTTGCCCCTTCTTCGCCCTGCTTTTTAGCCGCTTCAAGTGCATTTTAATGGCATTAGGCTGCCCACTTGATGAAATGAGCGCGCTCTTAACAAGATCATAGCGCCAAAAAAAAACCAAAAAAAAATTATCTTAGCAAGTAAACATATTGCTCTGGCCGCTGGGCCAGCTCCACCAAAAACGAAACCCGGGCGACTTAATGCGCTCGATTGCGTATACGCCCCGTTTGCAGAACGTGCATTGAACTTTTACTTCGGCTCAGTTGTTGTTGTTGTTAAATGTTGTTGCCATTGCCTTTTGCTTTAGTTTTGATTCGTTTTGCTGCTGCTGCTATTGTTGTTGCTGTTGTTGTGTTTATCGATCGCTGTGACTTTGACTTTCATTTGGCGCGCATTTTGGTAACTTGATTTATACGTGAAGCGTCTGCGCCCTGCATTTAATTTTAGACGTCACTGCCTCCTGAATTGCTGTTGTTGTTGTTGTTGCTGCTCGCTTCAGTTTTTAATTTGCGTTGTGCGCGAAATTCCCACGCCAAAGGGCTACCAATTCAATTCGATCCAGTTTATTCGTTGCGAGCGTCTATCGCACATATGGCGCACACACAATGCGAGCTCAGCGAAAATGTGTTAATTAGAAATTCGGTTATTTTTATATTTTTTGATTTTTTTTGTTTATGGTTTTGTTATTTGAGCTTTTGATAAGCCAGCACACCCCCGCCCCCACATTCCCGAAAAACAAAACTGTCGAGTCAGCGTTTGTCAATCACTTGACGCCAGTTAATTTTATTGATGATTGTGGCATAAAGTTCAGCTAGCTGCTGCGGCTGCACAGTGGGATGCCTAAAATTTGAAATATCGTTTTGTATATAGAGAGGTAGAGAAAAAACTCTCTTAAGCTCAGCGATGCTTAGTTACTCTAACAGATAATTCTCCCTCAATTTTAACACATTTTGTAAGTTTTGAAGTTAAGAATTAATTGGATTGACTATTTCTCGGTTACTCATTTTATCAATACTTTTTAACTTTCAATCAAATTTTTATGTTTCTGACACTTTGCTAAATTGATTTTAGAACAGTGTTTTGTTTGATTTAATGTATTCCTGTCGTTTCTAGTTTTATTTGAAAAGATAGCTCTTTTCTTGGGGGACCTCATAAGTGTCAGCATATCAAATTTATGACTGGCTTTTTATGTCTTAACGGATTTAGTTTTGTTTAAAAACCTTATGACTAAGTTAGGGCATTCCAAATTTAAATTGATGAATTTAATAGCCGTTAAATGGCGACTAATGTAAAATGTGTTGTTGCTGTTGTTGTTGGCGTTGTTAGCGTTGAAATACGCCTTTAATAAATAATTAATTAAGCAGCTTTGTAGGCACTTAAATAATACATTTATAAATGATTGTGTCAAGTGTTGATGGGTTTATTGTTACAGCAACAAACAACAACAACTGCAGCCACAATCCGAAAATGGCAATTGCAAGTTGCTGCTGTCGTTGTTGTTGTTGTTTTTGCTTTGCAGTCTTTGCATGCAAATGATATAAGACAACGTAATAAGCATAAAAATAAACAATTTTGTAGCGCTTAACAACAATTTATATATATGTATAGAGATATATATACGAATGAACAGAAACAACAACAACAACAACGGCCAACGTTTTGTTCAATTTATTGTGTGAAAATTCGCATAAATTAAAAAATAAAAACAAAACAAAAACAGAAATGACTGTGGCATAAATATTATGCAAAATGCAAGCAACGCCTGTGCCCCTCCCATCCCCCCACCCACTGTTCTTTACCCCTTGAGGGGCTTGACTAACACATGCCGTTTATATTTATATTTATATGTCACGATTGCATCTATTGTTGCTGTTGTTGCTGCTGTTGCTGCTGTTGAGATGCGCCTCAGCTGTTGGTGACCTTAACGGCTGTGTTCCTAAGCACTTAACATGCATTTGCAATTAGCCATAGTCATGGCCTTAGGACCAGGTCCAAATGTGACAAATCCATGAAGGTTGCTGCAATTGGGGCTTGGCCTGGACTTGCCACAGCCTGCGGCATGCGGCCAACGAGTTGCGCACACAATGTTTGGCCTTATAATTAAATGCAATTATTGAAACGCCAGCGGGCAGCCGAGCAGCCAAAAAATAAGAAACAACAATGAGAATAACAGCAAAAACAACAACAACAACAACAACAACAACAACTGCAAACATATGTAAAGCGAAGGCGACCGAGTCGTTGTTGCTGCTTGGCTTGCAGGCTAAAATACATAAATTAAAAATTTGCATTGTTCTGTTTCAGCAACAATAACAACAACAATAACAACAACAATAACAACAACAGCAACAGCAACAAAGAAGAATTTTTGTGCTGCTCAAAGTTACGACTTGTTGACTGTTTTCATACAATTCGGAAATTTAATTAAAGGCGGCCGGGCAGACAATGAGATGCGCAAAACCGCAGCGGGGCAGGTGCAGTTGCCAGTTTCCAGTTGCCAATGGCCAATGGCCAATGGTCAGCGTTGTATGCAAAACGCCAAGCAACCGTCTTGACCCTCAACTTTTGCAAAATCAATACAATTGCCACCCAGCGCGAATTGAAAGCGAATCTTTGCAGTCAATTTCAATGGCAGCGCCCCAAAACAATTGAATTGCATTTCATGGCGAGCCACAGGCGATGCGGCCCTTCAAAAAGGACATTGATGTGCTGCATCCTGTTCTCAGGCGAAACAACAAATAAAGAAAAACAAACACAAAAACTAAATATAAAGAACAGCCGCTGCCATAAGTCAGCGGCAGCGCACATAAATTTTAATTTGTTGCATATTTTGTCAACGAGAAATCAACAAACACTTCCAGAGGCTCCACAGCACCACCAGAGCTGCCTCCAGCTGTGAATTTCTTGGGAATTCCCTGCGTTGTCCGCGTCTGCCACGTCAGTATTGTCGTCGTCTTCTTCTTATTTTGCTTTTCCATCCAATAATGGTTTATTTATGTTAATGTTATGCAATCAAAATGCATACGATTTAAATGCCAATAAAAAATCAACGCGAACAGGCTGAGCGAGAGCCAAGACACAAACCCAAACCCAACTGCCAACCACATTTAACAGTTGTTTGTTGCTGTTGTTGTTGTTGCTGTTGCTTATTTTGTTTTTACGCATGTTTAATGGACTAATTTTGTATAGGTCCAACGCAGTGGGCTGTGCGTTTGTTGCTTTCTCTTTCACACGCACTGACAGCGTGTGAGTTTGTTGCTTAAGTCTTTCGTTTGGACAGCGCTTATTGTTGTTGCTGTTAGTGCTGCTGCTGATGTAGTTGGCGCCAGGTCAGACCTTCGGACGGACAGCGTTACATATATTTTCATAGTTTGTTGCTGTTGATGCGAGCGCCCGATAAAAAACGATAATGTGCCTCGGCCAACAACGCAGGCGCACACAGCAGAAAGAGAGAGAGAAAGGGAGAGAGAGAGAGAGAGAGAGAAGTAGAAGTTGGTCCGAGACATCTCCAATAACCCACACAAACAACTGACTGTGGCTGCTGCCTGATTATGTTTTTAGTGCGTTAAGTGATAATGATGATGCGCCTTGATTGTTATCAACGAAAGCGTTCACTCAGCTCGACTGCAATCAAGACGCCAGCTAGTCAGAAAAATGATAATTAAATACATATGTATATATGCATGTGTATGTGCGTGTATATGGAATATGGTGCGTTATGTTCCTGGAATTATTATGACATTTGAGAACTTTCACGCTGTTTTTTATGGCTTTTGGCGACAGAAACGTGCGCTGAGATTGATGCGCCAGCAAATTCCCAGGAATACAGTATATAAATTTATTGATCAATTTGTGGCAATGTGTGGAAGCTGCACGCAGCGGGTGTGCGAGTTAAATAGAAAAGGTTCTCAACTGCCCGAAGTGGGCAGGGGGGTCGTATTAACTGTTGCCTTTAACTTACCAGTCTTCGCTTTGGCTTGATCAGTGGCCGATTCTGTCCGTTCATTTTATAGTAGAGGCCACAGGCATTGCACAGATAATGTCCAGTTCCATCGCGTCGCCACAGCGGTGTTGAAGTGGCACCACAATTAACGCACTCCCGACCCTCTGCAAAGGCACAAGAAATTCGCTAAGTACATAAACATAAACTAAAAATAAATATAACATAGGCTTATATAACATAGGCTGGGCCAAGTCCCAGTTCAGGCAACAGCAATGCGCCAGCTTGTTAAACAACATTATAAAGTAGCAGCAGCAGCAGCAGCAGCAGCAGCAGCAACAGCGGCAGCAACTACAGCAACAACAACGCGGCACACATTTCAGCTGTTTCTCAGACAATTTCTTTTCTTTTATGCACTGTTCACTAAGTGAAGGGGAGTACATTAGCTTTGTGCATAGTTTAGCTCTAAACTTGGAAAGGGGCGCGAATATGGAAAAGTGAAAAAAAAATTTTTGAAATTTACAGATATAAAACTCTCTTTCAATCCGGTTTTACGCTCGTATTACACTTCAAATAGAGTATGGCGCAGTCGTTTTCACCCAACGGCCACATTCCTACTATTTCGTTTTTTTTTTGCCTTTAGTTTTTCAACTGTTTTTTTTTTTTTGTGTTTTTTTTTTTTAGCTGGCATAAAACGCATGGAAGCGGAAATGATGGATTCGCTGGCACTGGCACTGGAGCTGGAGCTGCAGCGCTGCCTTCCTTGCTGACTCTACACATTTTAATTAAGCAGCGCAGCAACGTCGCTTGGCCGCTGGTTCTAGTGACTGCAGCGTGTCCGTCCGCTTGCACCCTCCGCCTAACTGTTTCGGTTTACAGGCCGCAAACGCGAACGCAGCTCATTTGAATAACTTTAGGCATAATTTGTAAGCGACTTGACTTGGGTTTCAGCATTTGGCTTTGAAAATGAAGTTGCAAATGTAACGCGTTATTAACGTTCGCATTACAGTTGGCTTTTGTCTTTGTTTTCAGTTTTCAGTTTTCAGCTTGTGCTTATTTGTATATTCTGCCTCGCATTTAATGACGCCACTAAATGGGCTTCATTATATCGTTTGTTGTTTGTTTGCTCGTTTCAAATTGAAATTTAGTCATAAAAACGCAGACGAACTGTGGAGCGAAACTCAGCCAAAATAGATTTAACGCTACTCTTGGGTCCCCCCCTCCCTCCCAAAAAATAGGCCAATTTGGCTAGCATATTTTGTTTGTTTGTGCAGTGAAATTAATTAATGCTGCGCTTTACATGGCCGCATGAGCATAACTTTTTATTCCTTTCGGCTCTCTTTTTATTGAATACTAACCGGTCACACCCAGCTGGGACAGTGGTGCGGCTAGTGGTGCGGCTGGTGGTGCTCATTAAGTGCGTTGTCAACTCGTTGCCTGCCCAAATGCCATTAGAAGCATTTTTATGACAGTGTTTTTTTTTAAATATATTTAGTTTTTTATTTTTGTTGAGTTCTTAAGAGCCTTACGTGATTTGCTGGTGTTTATCCTAGGTTCGACTGGTAGCCCACCCTCCCGCACAGCAGGACAATCACACGTGTCCTGTCGCTGCTGCTCCTGTGCCCCGTTTTGGCATGCCGAGCATTTTGTTTTCGAGCTTTCAAAGAAATTAAATTAAACGTTCTGCGTGTTTGTAGCTGTCCCCAACCCCTACCCCGCACGGCGGGTGGCTCGCATTGTCCGCACCACAGTCAATAGCACCGCCCGCAGTAACCCCGCCCACGCACTCGCCAGGGGCGCGTTAAATAAACAGTTCATTTGTTTCCATTTAATCGCAACTTTACTTTGCTTTTTTTTATAGTAGATATATCTTTTCATAGCGCGTGTACTTGATATTTTTTTGTGCGTTTCGTTTCATTTTCATTTTCGGTTTTGTTTTGTTTTGTGTTCTTGCTTTTTGTACGACTTTCTTAATTGCCGCACATTTGGCACTGGGCGTTATTTGGTTTTCAGTTTTAATTTTTATTTTCTTTTTGTGTTTTGTTTTTTCTTTTCTGTGGACCGCGTAACAAAGGCCTGAAGCCAAATTGCCGCCAATCAAAAAAGTAACACCCACTGTATAAAAATTGCATAAATTATATGAAAGCCTCAGAAATTGTTTACAGTTATTTGTTTGACTTGTTCTTTTTTTAATTTATATGAAGAGTTTGGTAAATAGTTTAAAATAATTGTTGTGTTAATTCTTCTTATTGAGTTGCAAAAATTATAGATCACGGAATTATTTTTATATATTTTTTTAAATATCTATATACCCAGATATTATGGGTATCAGATTGATATTGTATTGTTAATTTATTTATTTAGTAAATTGACTAGTTAACTGCTTAAGCATCCAACTCCATGCTGATAGACTGATTTTTCTAATTCTCGATCCTTTTTGAACCTCATATTTTAACTGGGATTCTTTTTTTTTCGTAATTCTTTTAGCCCTCTCACCATTATAGCCGCATAATTCAGAAACAGAAGCCGTTGCGGAAAACTTTATGCATTTATTGGTTGTTATAAATTCGAGTAGAGGTCGAGTGCTTCGATGGGCAGCTATATTCAGCACATATTAAGCCATAAAGTGTGGCTTTGTGGCATTGTGAGTGGTTGTTGCTGCTGCTGCTGTGGTTGCTCCTTTTTTGTTGCTTTTGTTCTAGCACAATTCAAGCGAAGTTCACTGTAGTTGCTGTTGCTGTTGCTGTTGCTGTTGCTGCTCCAAGCCACTCGCCAGTTAATAAATCAAATGTGTTAATGATGTTTTTACCCAGTGTGCCCACTTTTGACAACAAAGGCAACACAAGAGCCAGCAACAAGCGAACGACGACGGCGACAACTACTGCCCCTGCCTGTAGGTTCGTATATTCGTATCCGTAATATGAATCCCACAGTGGGTTAGCTATGTGGAATACACGGAGCACGCGCACAGCTTCTTTCTTGCTTTAACACTCAATCTTGCGCACTCTCTCTCTCTCTCTTTCTGTGTGTTATTGCTCTGCTGTCTCTTTTGTTTCAGGGTATTTTTATTTAATTTCTGCTGCTGCTGCGATCTGGAGGATCCTTTTGTTGCGTTTTTCTCTCTCTCTCCCTCTCTTTCTCTTTTAATATCTTTGTGTTCTGAACACTGTGTGTGTTTTTTATGGCCATTAAACGTTTGGGTTCTTTGTTGTTATTGTTTTTCAGCTTTGTTTTGATTTCAATTTGCCTGTCGCCGGGCTGCTGTCTGCGACGTTCCTCCATCTGCGCCAGTGTCGCCATGGCTTTGACAGTTTCAGTTGGTTTTTTTTTCACATTTTATTTATTTTCATTTTCATTTTCCACACAACACGTAGCAGGTTGGCCAGATTCTCAGTTAACCTATGATTTAGTAGCATGTTATAACTGTTTCTCTTGTGGCCTGGTCCAGCCACAGCCACATTTGAGGCCACATCCATATCCACATCCACATGGGCACAATCATCCACAGCATTGCGTTGTAATTTCTTGGAAATTTGTGCACACTTTGGTATTTCGTTTTCGTGTGCTCTTCTTTAGGTTTTTGGTTTTCAGTTTTCAGTTTTCGGTTTTCGGTTTTCGGTTTTACGGCCACGGGGTCCGTGTGACATTGTCTGGCCATGGCCTGAACCCGAAAGAGACCAACAGTATCTGAACCTGTTTTTAGGGCCTGATTTGGCATTAAGGTCTTTGGGTATATGTCCGAGTTTAAAGGTCTAACTAACTGTGGTCGCTGCTTGATTTGACATTTGGCGTCAGTGGCCATAATTGTCTAGAATTTATGTCTTGTACCTTTTCAGACAAAAATTCCCTTTAATTTGTTAGTCGCATGTGGGCAGGCCCAAAGCGAAGGGTCAACTGCAGTTTTAATTAGTTGCCGTTGTTCTTATTGTTGTTGTTGTTGTAGTTTTTAGCTATTGTTGTTTGTTGATATTAATAAACATTTATACTAGTTAAAGGTTACTTAGAGATACATAGCTAGTTAGACAGTTACAGCAATTAAGAGACAGATAGATAGAGATAGAGAAAGAGAGAAAGAGAGAGAAAAAGACGTTTACTGGTGAACAAGACAAAAGACACATGTGGATGTGTGAGTAAATAGTTGTTGTTGTTGAATTTGATATATATTTCTTTTTGCTTTAATGAAAATGAAAATGCTTACGAAAGTCACAATAAAATCAAATGCACAATAAATACAATAAAATAATAAAAGTAAATATAATAAAAAAATGGCAAGTTAAGGTATGCGCTTAGTATGAATAATTTACACAAAGAATCGCTCGAGCTCGAATCAACTGGGAGTTCGTAGGCTGTGGCACGGATCTGGTAACGCCTGTGGCCATGCCACGCATGCCTCAAATAAGCAGCAAGCGCCTCATTTTGAGGCCACAGCTGTCAAGGCGCTGGACAAAGGAACAATGGAGGCAAGAAGCTCATCCCCGCTGTTAAGCCAGCGGCAGCGCCTGCAGACGGACAACGGACAACAACGGACAGCGGCTGATTGAGTGAAGGCTAAGCGAACCATAGAGGCATGCCCATGGCCTGTACCCATATCAATTACTTAAAGCTCATTCACAACATTTTTTATTTTCACCTGACAAAAGCTCAAATGGCATCCAATCAATTTGGCCAGGCGCTGGCCAAAAGCATAAATCCCAACTGCAGACAACTAACTAAGGTGAGACTGGGAGACTCGCCAGTTTTTGGGGAATGCGAATTGGTGGCTATTGATTTGGGGCAGTGGCAACAAGAGCCAAGAGTACCCCAACACATGTTCTTGCGCCCCGAAAAACTTATCGCAAGCGATGCGATAAACGATAAATAAATACAAAAATAACAAACGGACAGACAGACGGACGGACAAAAAGGCAGCCAGAGGACAGTGGAACGAGCAGAGGACCGTAGGACCGTTGGCTAACGAACGCGCTCGTGGCCACAACAATAATGTCGCAGACAACTTTTTGGTTAGTTAAACAGCAACAATAACAACGAAAGCAACATCAGAAAAACGAAAAAACTGTCGCCTGGCACCGAGCAAATGAAATAATATGAAGCGCAGGCAAAACATTTTGTCAGCCCGCAGCTTCCTACATCCCATACATACGCAGAGATGCAGATGCAGATGCAGATGCAGATGCAGATGCAGATACAGATACAAAGACTCAGCTACAGATACAAAGACTTGGCTACTTAGTTCACATGGCATCTTTTTGCTTCCTCATTTGAGTTAGCTGTTAAATGAGTGTGTGCATGTGTGCGTGTGCGTGTTTGTGTGTAACAGCAACTTTAATGTTAACAGTGCTTTTGAACAGCTTACTTTTAACAGCGACATGTTAGCTAAGCCAGCTGTTTACTTTAGTTCGAATTTAAGTTTCTTGCTGCTTTGGGGGTTGCAACTGCAACTGCGGCAACGACCCTCACGCACAACAGAGCGGCTATAAAGTTGTCGTTGTTGTTGCTGTTGTTGCTGTCGTTGCTGGCAGCGACATGCGAAACCGGCTGAGGCGGCGACTGCGAAGCAGGTGCAGCAACAAACTTCCGCAGCGAATGTCAGCGTAATATGTGTGTGTGTGTGTGTGTGTGTGTGTGTGGAGCAGCAGCAACATGAAGTAATTAACAACTACAACACACAACAGCAGCAACAACAACAAGCTGATGACGCAGTGTAGCCGAGCTAAAGCGTTGACAATAGCATTGAAGAATTTTTTGCAGCAGCACCAGCCTCTTCTTCTTGCCTGTTTTTGTTGCTGTTGTCATTGTGCTGATTTCATGGTGAGCGCACGCGGCGTATACGCAATGCAACTGAACTGCAGAGGGGAGGGTGGGGGCAGAGGGGGCGTGTGTGTGTAACACAAATCTGAATTTGCCCGACTGCATACATATATTAAGAGTGGAGCAGGAAACATGACCAAGTGGCGGGAATGTGGCCAGAGAAGAAATGTGCGCGGGCAGAATTCAGGGGGAGGTGGAGGAGAGTGGGAGTGAGAGTGGGAGAGGGAGCACACATGTCAAGTGCCGCTGAAAATGTTGAAGAGTGCCACAGAGTGCATTTAAGTGAAGAGCTTCCCACGTGTGCGAGCGTGTGAAACAAAAGGAAATCAAAAGCCAAAACGGGGAAAGAAATAAAACCAAAATGAAAAACTTATGCTACAAAAAAGAAACTTAACTAAAAACTAAAACTAAAACTAAAACTAGAAACTTATGCGAAATAATAGATAAGTGTTTGCATACAACACAGATCTAATTGTAAGTAAGCAAATCGTTTTATCGATCAACAAATTTATCGTTCATCGATCGAACAATTAACAATTATTATTCACCCACACCAATATCGCAACTGTGTGTTTTTTTTTGCACTTTTGTCTTGCTTACCAGCACTGGTCCTGGGCTTTGTGCGCACGGGCTTCACATCAAGTCCAAGGCTGCCACCGCCGCCGCCACCAGCGCCGCCACTAGAGCTGCTGTGACCGCCGCTGCTCATGGCGCTGCCCATGCCGCTCATGCCGCCGCCGCCGCCGCCGCCGCCGCCGCCACCATGCAGCCCGGAGCCGGAGCCCGTGCCGGAGCCAGCGGAGACGGACGCACCATGATGATGACTGTGACTGTGATGGTGATGATGGTGCGCCGCCGCCGCCGCCGCGGCACCCATGCTATGCCGCACAGCGGCCGCTGCCACGGATGAGCTTTGGAACATGTTGGCCGCGGCAACGGCCGCCTGATGCTGCGCCGCCGCATGGTGGTACGAGGCGTAGCTGCTGTCGTAGCTGTTCGCATTGTTGGCCGCGTAATGCGCCTGGGCGGTGCCGTCGAACAGTCCGTTCGACGTCGAGGCGGAGGCGGATGAGGAGGCGTTGGCGTTGTTGTTGGTGTTATTCTGCTGCTGCTGCTGTTGCTGCTGCTGCTGTTGTTGCTGCTGCTGCTGCTGCGGCGGCGCTTGGTTGCCGCTGGTGGCACCGCTGCTGCTGCTGCTATTTGAGCTATTTGTATTGTTGTTGTTGTTGTTGTTAGTACTACCTTCGCGCTGCTTGGGCGCCGATGATTGCGCCGGTCCAGCGCTGCCGGAATGCGACGCAGATGCGCCGCCGTTCTGTATGGAGGGCTTGATGTCCAGCGCACAGCTGGCGTCCGTCAGTGAGGTAGAGCCCGTGGCCTGCTGGTGCATGAACGCGTTCATGACGGCCTGCAACGGGAGCGATCAGCAAGTTGGCCTAAAGGACGCTAACGGTTGCTTACCTGGTACTCGGATGGGCCGGTTTGTACTGAGTCGGGCGTGGAGTCCTTTGGCGGCGTCGGTGGGAATGGAAACGAGTGCTGGCCGGCCGCCGTTGTCTGATGGCTCTGGCCAACCTGGCCCAGTTTGTGCTCCACCTGCGGCTCCTGGGGGCAGGCGAACTGGCCCATGCCCCAGGCGCTGGCGGGTGCAAATGATTTGTGCTCGCTGGTCAGCCAGGGACTGAGCGGCGTATGAAAGTGCGGCCGGCACACTTGGGGCGTGGCATGTGAGGCCGGCATGCGGGATGCTGCAACGAAAAATAAAAAAATAAGAGTCAAGAAAACAGCGATAAGAATTTAATAAAACGCGCCAAAAAATCAAGTTAAATGCGGTATTAAATCAATTATGGCCAAAATTTATAACGAAGATTAACAGCCTAAGCCAAAATGGGCATCAAGAGGCAGAGGCTGGGGCAGGGGCAGGGGCAGGGGCAGGAGCGTGAGCAAGACAGAGACCAGAAGCGATAAAAAATTCATAATAAATGACGTTGTTCTCTTTTCGAGGCGGAAAAGCTGCGTTATAATTTATGAAACACCAGCAACAGTTGCTGCTGCCGCCGTCGCTGCTGCTGCTGCTGCTGTGCAGGCAGTAAGGCACTGGCCACAATGCTTGCGGCCTCAGCGCAGACTTTGCATATGGCCAAGACAGACAACGCGGACTTCGGCTGCGGCTGCTGCATTGTCATAAATTGTTTAATTTGTATCATAAACAATCGCGTTAAACTTTTGTCCCAAAGCTAAAAAGATCGATCAGCGGGCTGCGAATATGCCGGGCTTTGGCTAAAAGTGTAGCCTAAATGTCTGGCAGTGTATAATTTAGCGGACACCAAGTGAGATTTATGTGCGCCAATGCTGCTGTTTCCAACGCATCGCTGCTGCTGCAGCAACGGGCAACGGGCAACAGGCAACAGGCAATGTGCAACGTGCAACGTGCCACGCCATCATATATACATATCCTGCAATTGTTTGCAGCAGTTGGGAGGGGGTGCACTGCGCACTTATTCTTATTATTATCATTAATATTGGTCCCGGCTGCAGCTCCACAGCTCTGTTGTTAGCTTTGGGGCTTGTTTGTATGTGAAATTATTTTTGATTATGCAGCAGCCGCTGTTCGAGCTGACGCCAAAGTCGACTCCAACTATGACTTCGACTGCCACAACGTTGCCACAAAAGGCCCGCTCGAATTGTCTGTCTGTATTGTCTACAGTAGGTCACACAGTTCAATGCACGCCGAGATGGATTAGTTTGAAGTCCAGGCATTAATCTGACTGAAGACTGACAAATAAAGCTATCAGCACCAAGACGAATCGCATATGCTCTATCGCACAGTTAAGACTAGCTCAAAACTTGAATTAATTCAGCTGCAATAATATAATACTAATAAGTTAATTGTAAAGAATCGGAAGGACTTCTATACACTCGGGAAAAAAGCCACTACAGAAGTTGACATAAAAATAAGAAACTTGATTTCTTTCGAGTTCTTTTATTTTGCTTTGTACAATATTGATGTAAGAATTTAAAATGTAGATTGGTTTAGTTAACTGTAAGTTAAGTAAAAGGGTATTTCTTCAACCACATAGGCTTATATACGCAAAGCGAAAAGTCTAGTACAAACGTTGTCAAGATGCAAAGCTTTTAATTTAGTATCCCAAATTTCATAATACTGTACATAAATAGAGTTCTCAATTTAAAATTGTATAGAAAATTAAAAATTCTTGAAAAAAAATATATTTTTTTTTTTGTCTAAGCGATTTTTCTATTTTTGTAGCATTGACCAATAAATGTTTACTGAACATTTTTTAATAAAGTTTAATTAAACGACTTTTTTTTGCTGAGTGTACTAAGTTCTGCTGTTCCGCAGTTCCCAAGGGTATTCCAAAACTCTGCTGTTGGCTGCCTTTTGCCACTGCCTGCTGCCTGCTGCCTGCTGCCTGTTGCGATCGATCGCTGTCTGCGATAATATCCATTTGATTATCCTAATAACAGTGCTTTAGCAGCGATATTATATGTACGTGTGTCTGATTATAGAAATTATGCACAGCAGCCGGCGCAGACGCGATCTTGTGGTCTCCGTTGTTGGCTGTCAGTTGCAATAGTTTCGGCCCATTGCAATGCCTCAATTGTTGCGGCTTGTTACAGCGGGCACAGAGCAAACTTCACACTTTTGCGCCCCAAACGGGGCAGAGCAGAGACAATTGCGGCGACGTGCCTCCCCAACTTTATGAAAGAGATATACTGAATATATGAAGTCGTCATCGAATGCGTTGTGTATATAATTATGGGCCCAAATCAGCGCATTCGATATGCCAAATTATATGTGAGTAGTCCTTTTTAGTTTTTGCAGTGAGCCTGCCCCAAATCAATGGCCCCAGTGATGTGAGCTTTAATTGCGGCCAATCAAAACTTTCAATTTGCGATGGTGTTGGCGATAACAGCGCTCTGTTAAGGCCGCTGTTAAGCGACGGTGAGTCACTGTTAGCTGTTGTTGGGGCTGCTGTTGCTGTTGCTGTTGCTGTTTCAGGCTGTTGGCATCTTGTGTATGAAACAATTCGCTAATAAATCAAGCTGAGTACAGCAATTAAAGTTGCAAAAACACACACACACACACACACACACACACACACACAGCGACATTTTTGTTGCTGTTGTCATTGTCGGTATGCAAAGCTCGTGCTGGTGAAAAGCAGCGATGTCGTCGTCGTGCCCTTGGCCGTCCCCCAAAGCCAAAAGCCTGGCTGACACGTTCTACACAATAACTAAAGTAACAACAACAATAACAGCAGCCGCAGCAGCAGCAGCTACAACAACAGCAATAAACAAAGCGCTACAATAAAATCTGCCTTTAATTTTTGTTGTACAAAAAAAAAACAAAACAACATTTTGAAGCTTTTGGCCTGCGCTTGATTTCTTCAAACTGACAGATCAAAGCTATAAAGCCGACTCGTCTTGCTGTCCGTGTGTGTGTGTGTGTGTATGTGTGTTTGAGTAAGAGACACTCTATAAAGCGACGCTTGGACATGTGTGTGGCGTTTTAAAAGCGTTTGACAAGCTCGAGTCTCAACTCGAGTCTCAACTCAGCGCCTGTACGTCTAAGCCATGTCTGCGACTCTGGCCAAAAGCGTACCGAAAGCGCCTTTTAATTGCAGTTTCAAATACTTGCTGTTGTTGCTTTTGTTGTTGTTGGGCCAGTCGCCAACGTGAATGACATAATTAATTGTATGCAGAGCCAGCGGCGCACTTAGCGCGACGTGTTTGACATTTGAAGATGACAATCCCTGACACATGGACACATGGACAGTGGAGCTGTAGCTGTAGCTGAAGCTGATGTTGCAGCAGGTGATGGCCAAAAGTCGGGCCTATATACCCATTCAATTAACCAAAATGCAACCCAAAACGGCAGCTGGCAATAGCAAAAGGCTCCTTATCACTGCCGGCGCATCTCATTTGAATGATCAACAACAAAAGGCCGGGGCTAAAATCTCAGCTACAGTGACAAACGCGGCGCTCGGTTCATTGTGTGCCGCAGGGCCAAAGCGCGAACATCTTGATAAGGACGCTAGGATGCTATAAGAGAGCCCATTCGATTAATGTAACAGTCGGGTTTTTTTTTTGCGCGCGCTGAAAAGGATTGCTGGCTCTTTGGTAAATTAAATTCACACCAAGGCGGATTAGGGGTGAGAGAGAGCGCTCCTTATCGCAGTCGGCAAATCAAATCGCCAAATGAGTGCCAGTGAAAATGTAACGTATGTCAGTCAAAGAGCGGACGGACAGTCAGTTGATCGGCTCAGTCCGTCACTTGGTCGATTAGTGAAATGCGTTGCCTGCTTCAGCTGCTTCCGCCTGGCATTAAGCCACAATCAATCATACAAAAGGCAGCAGCCACCGGCTGAGACAGTCGATCCAATGTCTTAGCCAGGCCAGTGAATCCTGCAACGACCCCTCGCTGTTGCTGTTGCTGCAGGCGCTCGCTTAATTTATAACCTGAGCGACCCTCGCTTATCGGCAGGACACGAACAGAGACTTTTCACCTGCCTTGTTTGTAGGCGCGTGGCTGCCACAGCGGCTCCAAAATGCGGTCAAGTGTCTCTGCGAGTCGAATCGAGTTGCCGCTTACACCTGCTCCAAATTTAAAATGCGGCAAGCGGCGGCAATAAACTATAACGGATTCCAGTTTTAGCCACCACCAGCAGCAGCAGCAGCAGCAGCAGACCAGCTATGATAGCTCCGCAGGTAGGTCAGTTAGAGGCCGTGCCGCAAAAGACACCTTGAGTTGCCTTCAGCTGGGAGCTGCTCTCCGGTTATTGAGCTGCTTAGCATTTTGCGCTCTTGTTGTTTGTTTTAATTATTTCTTTGCTTTTTTCCATAATTTTCTAGCTTGGCGCATATTGCAGCTTAGTTGCGTGCCAACTGCTTGACTGCCTGACTGACTGACGGACTGACGGACGGACTGACTGACTGACAGGCTGGCGGCTGCTTTATTAAGCGCAAACTGCGCTGCCATTGCCATCTATATTATTAACACTTTATTTGCGGCTTGCTGCCGCTCTACCTCTGGGCTCTGCTCTGGCTTGCATGCCAGCTTATCATTAGTCATAAGATGTCAATTGTATTTATGATAATGCGTTTAATAACTTAACCACAAATTCTATAGCAACTCCAGCCATGCAATTATGCCACTCATATTCACATTGTTGCAAACCTTTATTGTACAACATTTACATAGCTCAGGTATTTTTTTTTTGCTAGTTATTGAAAAATTTTAATTATTTTTGAAATGTTTTATTTGTTATTAATGGCTTAATATGAAGTCACTGAAAACAATTTTTTCATAATCAAAATGTATTCATCATAACAAAAATTTAATATTATGTGGTATTTATATAAAAATTATTTTCTTTCTCAAATATTAAAAAAAAGTGAATCATCGTTGTGATGTTTTGGCTAGAGAGCATAGACGAAAATTTTTAAAAAATTTCAAAATATTATATTATTTAATACCGAACATTATTAGAGTGAATATTTGAAAAATTTTTACGAAAACATATTTACACATATGATAAACTATTAATGATTAGTTAATTTTCCTTGGTTTTATTAAAGACAAAAGTTTTTAAATTTTTCGATGAGGCAATAAATTATAGCTGACGCACAAAACTGGAGCTGTGGTTAACAAGCATATTTAGCTTAACGTGTGAATTACGTGGCCTGACTAACTTTTGCATACGTGCAGCAATGTTGCCACAAAACATGTTGACAAGACGACAAGCGGCTGCAGCAGCAGCAGTGGCCGCTGTGGCCGCAACGAGCGACAAATGTTGCCGCACTAAATAAAAACTTGCAGCAAGGCGAGGCAGCAGCAGCAGCAACAGCAGCAACAACAAGCACATATAAAAGCCAGGTTGAGGGTTTGAAATGCGCCATTTTTGTTGCCATTTGTTTGCGTTTGCTGCTCTCGTTGCCGTTGTTGTTGTTGTCGCTGTTGCTGTTGCTGCCGGGCCACACCATTTTCTTGCAGCTTTTTGTGTGTATGTTTTTTATTTTTTTGTTTTTGTTTTTGTTTGTTATGGTGGGTGCTGCTGCAACGGCTGGTAAAAAATGTTAATAATGCGGCTGCATTTGCAGCAGTTGGCAGCGTGCACGCGCACTCATTTTGTAGCTGCAGCTGTGGGTCAGCGTCCAAGTTGATGTTGATCCTTTTTGGCCAACACGCAAGCATAATAAATTTATGCAAATGCTAGGCCGGCAGTCTATGCGAGTGATTGGGCCGACGCTGTCACTCAGCCAGGCTCAAGTCACGCTGACAGTTTTGCAGTGGCCATTCAAAGGCATGGCTAATGAGCAATACACACACACACACACACACACACACACACACACACATACAGACACGAGCACACACAGGATCTGTGGTCACTGTCAGACGCGCCTCAAATGCCTTTGGCGCACTTATGACAGTTCGAAGCGTCAGCAAAATCATTAAAATTGACAAGTTTTTATATGACACAACCAAATTTGGTAAGCCAAAAGCCAAACAGCGATCACAACGCAACGTTTGAAGTGTTGTTTGCTGTGTGCTGAGATAACTTGTTGTTGTTGTTTTTGCTGCTGCTGCTGTGGACCACCGGGCAGGCGCTGCTTCACATGTCATAAATAAGAACGCGTTGACATTTATCACAACAAAGGGCTCCAGGCTAAAACAAAGCTGGTCCCCCCCCCCCCCCCCTTCCAAAATAAAAACGAGTCAAAGAAAAACGTTGCATAAATTCATAAGCCTGAACTTGAGAAATTCAATTGATGTGGCGACAGCGGCAACTGTTGCTGTTGTTGTTGCCGTCGCTGCGTCCACTTTTCGCATATTAATAAAATATTTTATTAAACACACGCGCCGCCGTCTGAAGGATGCTGGCCAGGAGCAGCAGCAGCAGCAGCACAATATTATGCTAAACAGTATATCCCCAAAAAAGGCTGCAAACGAAAATCGTGCCTGGTGGGTCCCAGGGTCCAGTCCGTCCAGTTGCAGCATCGCACAGCAACAAATTTTTGACGGCGTCTCTTGCGACACACTCGTATGACATATTTTTGCCAAGAACAACCAGCAACAACGCATTATTATTTCCCTTATTTCGTTTTTTTGTTCTCCTCTTGTTTGTTTGTTGCTTTTATTGCTGCATTGTTTCGGCCAAAATGAAAAAAGAGTCGAGCATTTATGCTAAGCAGGCGGCTGAAAAAGATATGCAAACTGGTTTGTGTTCAAAGCTCGCGAGTTTCTCAACAAATTTCTGCTGCTCATCGAATGTTAATGAGCCGGAGGGGGCGTCATTTGTTAGTTGCGGGCCAAATAGGTATTACACCTGATCAGTTCGACCAGGTGGTCTCAGTTGTTAAGCGTGTTCGCATCTCACTTCTAACTTCTTCGGGTTCTCGGTAAGATTGTTCTATTTTGATAGTTGACGCTTCTTGGAAGCCATTAACCATTAACTATTAACAATTTACTATTGGTCATTAAGCATTAGACATTAAACATTAGCGATTAGCTGCCAAGCGTACAATGACTTCGCCCGGCTGATTAATATGCCCATTGGGGCTCGCAATCCCTGCTCGGGCGCTTGCCGAGTTAAGATCAGTTAAGGCCATGTCGCAGCTCGAACTGCCAAAGTCATTTGTAAACTTGACACTGCCAAATGCAGCAGACAAAAGCCAAACGGCGAAACGGCTGCACAAATGTATTAGCAACAGTTTATCACAAAATGCTGTTGCTGCTTGTCGCTGTCGTTGTTGCAGTTGCAATTGCATTGACAGCGGGGGCGACAACGCCAGCAGCAGCAGCCGCAGCAGCAGCCAACAATGCGCTAATATTCAATATTGTAATTGCAGTCACAAATCGTGCTCGACTGCAGTCAAGAGCAGCGCAGACGGCCTGGCAACATGTTGCTGCTGCTGCCGTTGCTGTCGTTTGTTGGCGGTGATTGTTGCTGGCTGCACATAAAATTAATGAACGCTTCCACATTGCGCTTTGTATGTTCAGTGTCGGCATATTGGCCGCTTGCTGTGTTAGACAAATCACAACCACAAATAACAACAACAACATTACATGTTGCTGGCGTGTGTTGCAGCAACATGCGTAAGCTTTGTTTGCCTCTTGTCATTATAAATCGCTGGCGAGCAGCATTTTGATTTTACACATTAATAATGAAAGTAGGGGACAAAACAAGACGGCAGCAACTGCAGTAACTGCAACAGCAACACAGGGCACAGTAGCAACATTATTATTGATGATGCACACATACATAGCTATGTGTGTTGCGGTTCCAGGAATCTGGCGCTGACAAATGACAAGCAAGCGGGCAAAAGGATGTCGAGCACAAAACTGCCAGCTAGCTCAAAGACTTCCGGCCTAGTTCATCAGAAGAGTCCGCAAAGCTCTAAGAAGAATGCCGCGACCGCCATCTTGGCGAGGCAAGATTGATGCCGGCAACAGGCAACTAGCAACAGACAACAGGCAACAGAGAACAGGCGACATTGATAGTGATTGAAGGACAGCTGTTCACACTAGCCAAGCGAAGAGCCAGCGGGCAAAACGAAATGTCAAATTAGAATGCGAAACGTGTTGGCAATGGGAATGCCAAGAACTGAGAGCTGAGAGCTGCCAGCTCGGCAGCTGGACAATGGAGTTTGTTGCTGGACTTGGCGGCACCTTTGGCTCGCTGGCATGCAAAGTAGCCAGTTAGTCAGCTAGTCGGGCAGCCAGTGAGGCGACAACGGCAACTGTTGCTGTTGCTGTTGCAGTGCAAATTAATTGAAGCATCGCGGCAATGTCAACGACAGCAGCAACATCACGTGTTGCATGTTGCATTTGGCGTAGGCAGTTAAAGACGAAGTCGGAGTTGGAGTCGGCGTCGGCGTCGGCTTTGGGGGCCAGTGGCAGGCACATTCTTATAATTATGTCATTTAATTAAGCAAAGACAGTTTGCCGTTGCAACGACTAATTAAAACATCGCGCCAGCAACATGTGCAACGGGCAATATCCACGCGGGCGGTGGCAAAAAACAAAAAAAAACACACTAACTGCCACATGAATGACCGGCCACTGTCGAATGAAATAAACAATATGCAACAGCAGAAAAATAAAAAAAATAAAAAATAGCAACAGCAGCTACAATAGCAACGGGCACAACAACAAAAAGTTTGCCGCTGGATCATACGATGTAAAGAATTCTTCCAAGAATTTGGGTCATAATTAATGTGGCATGATTTCAAGACATTTTAATCAAAGCGAATTGAGAGGGCAACTGCAACAACAACAGCAGCAACAGCAGCAGCGGCAACAGCCACTTTGGCTGCTGGCTTGAGCAAGCTCAAGGTTTGTAATACCTTTGAAAAGTGTCACAGATGCACACGAACATACACATACACATACACACACACACACACACACGAGGCGAGACTCATTTAAAGTCACATCAATCATACGCAGCGGTGGCCCAGCTGTTCAATTGCAATACCATAACTCATTTTTATAGGTCGCCGCCACGCTCCCAGTGCCCAGTTCGCTGAAAACTTGCGCACCGGGATTAAGATTTGCAGCCGAGATTCCGGCCATGCCCAGGCTCAGCTCGCCGTCGCAGTCAGTAAATTACAACAACTATTACACACACAGAGGCGCACATTTCTTGTGCTGACTGCGCCGTGCCCGACTGTCTGGTGGTGCTGTAGTGCCGCGTTGCCTGAAGCCTGCTGGCCAGTCTATGTCTATGGCATTTTGCGCTTTTGTGTTGGCCATGTTGTAATTTCTTGGAAATTTCTGTTTTATGCGCGCACAACTTGGGCCAACTCAAAATTTATGAGACTGTGCCCCGGCCAAGTGCAACACCTGGTAGCCAGGAAGCGAGCCTAGAGACTGGAGACACGGTGTAGCCTTCACTTGCCCCCCAAAGGCTCAGCGAGCAGCGCAAATTGCATTGGCATTGCTTGGGCTTTAAATGGACTTTGATATCCCTTGCTGAATGGGCCCGCATTTATTTGATATCCCTTTTGTGACTTTGCCACTGTGCGTGACATTTGCGTTAAGTGCGTCAAGAGTTGTGTGGGAATATTTTCATGTCCAGACAAAACACAAATGCACACACACACACACTCACACAGACACACCGATCACAGCAGAACTGCCAAACTTTTCATTTGTCTGATTTTGTCAACGCGATAAGCAACAAAGTTGCAACAACAAATGAAAATTCACGACAAAAATATTGCCAATAAGGCGGAATGCTGCTAACTTATTCTCTCCCACACGCTATCTAGTTGTCGTAGACGCAAATGTGCGAGTGCAACGGCTATACGCACAGCTAACACCGTTAGATTAAGTCTGTGTGTGTGAAACCTCGAAATTCATTTGTTGCTGTCTTTGCCTAATGAAAAGTGCAATTAAATAACTATGGTCGCAAAGGAGCCAAATTTTATTCTGTTCTTTCACAACGACTTTGTGGTACTCTTTTATATAAGTGTGGGAAGGGAACATTGGAATTATTAAAAAAAAACTTTATAAAACATATGTTTTCAGGGTAGATTCTTGATGTTTTTTAATACAGATTTAATATAACTTTTTCAAAAGCAATTTAAAAAACACAAACTGTGCAGAATAAATTTAAAAGCAAACAGCATTACCTACCTGATAAATCTCATTCTCTCTAAAAAAAAAATGCTTTGCCAAGTTTACCGAAAAAAAGTTGGTTGAGGTCACATTGTAGACTAGGTATATGTACACATGTTCAAAGACATATTATTTTTTTCATCGAAAAACCAACCCAGAAATAAGAAATGAGCAACAACAATAAATACGCGGGCAAAGCCAAAACAATACACATCAAAAGAAGAAAAGGACAGAAAAAAAGTTATTGCCAAATTTTCGGCATGTTTGTTTTTGAAATTTAAATTTCACATGCTTGTTGCTTTTGTTGCTGTCGTTTTTATGGCTTGTATCATAAAAATCACAGTGCATGTGTGAGCGTGGAGTGTTAACTGAACGAGTGTGTGTGTGAGTGTTGTGTGTGTGAGTGTGAGTGTTGTGTGTAAGTGAGCGCGTCAAAATCCATTAAATTGCATTTGCAAACGAGCAGCAGGCGTCCAAATGTTTATATGTGCGTGTGTGTGTGTGTTTATGCAAATGGTCAAGCTGTCCCCCCTCTCGCCCACACACGGGCATACGCCCCCTTTACGCGCTGGTATTTAGGCCGCTACACAAGTTAAGCGCTCGAGCTAAACAGAACAGTCATAATGACAACTAAATTGAGTTACTGTTAAATTCAGCTTTTGACAACTCTGGCAACGTACTCATCTCAAATGTGACACATGCAGACTAATGAATTTTAAAATCAACGCTCGCCACAGGTGCCCCACGGTGGAGCAGCAGCAGCAGCAGCAGCAGCTCCCAACTCCGAACAGCCAGCCGACAAACTGTCTGTCAAAATGGCAGACAAAGAGCGCGATTTGAATGCGCGTTTTGAGTGCATGAATGAATTACAGCAGCCGGATCAGTGCGGTCTCGCAGATGCGAGTGGCATGAAATCAAATCAAGCATCAATAAAGTCGGCATATGAATAACATGAATTAAACATAAATGCAAACGGGGCATGCGGCTAAGGAGCAGCAGCACCATTGACTTAAAAAAAAAAAAAAAAAATGCTGATTGATCACTTGCATCCAGCCACCCGCTTGGGCTGTCTCCAGCGTTCGCTCGCTCGCTTCACATTCCGCGCCGCAAAAATTTTAAATTAAAATTTTCGCACACTTGAAGAGCAGGAAATAAATTCAACGGCAGCCGCATCGATGCATGTCACGTCCGTCTGTCCCACTCGCGTTCGTCGCGTTTTACGTGGAACTGTCAAAATGTGCAGGCAAAAGCTGCGCTCAACAGCAACAACAATAACAGACACAATGGCATTGGCAACTGCAATCCAATGCTAAGTGCCAAGTGAAAATGGATTTTCGGGGAGTTAACTGTCAAAACTGACAGCAGCAGCAGCAGCAGCAACAGCAGCAGCAGCCGCCGCAACGGTGGCACCCACTTTTTTAAATTGAAAATTAACTTAGCGGAACCCAAATTTGGGGCTGCCTTTTTGGCCCAAAAAGAGTGTCCACATTTTCGGAGCAATTTTTCGCCGTTGTTGTTGTGGGCGTGTGAATCTAGATATTATTGTTGTCGTCTGCTGCTGCTGCTGTTTGTTGTTGTTCCTGCAGCCATAACACTAATGAGCATAGATAATTTGGTTCTTTTTTTCTTATTTTTGGTGGCAACAAATTGCGCGCAATTAGAAAACATGGAGCTGCAGCTGGGAAAACGTATACACTTAGAAAAAATTTACGTTTTACTTTAAATTCATAACGTTGTGTTGATTAAAATATATATGTGATAAATATACATACAAGTATATATAAAATATTCTTAAAAAATGTTCAGACTTATATAATAAAATTAGATACCATATTAAAAAAATAATGGAATTATTTAAGGTATAGTATATAGTTAAAAGCTATCAACTATTTTTACTAAATAAAGACTGCAACTTGAACATCGTTGTTTGTACTTTTTGTACTACAAATTTAAATCCCTTATAAAGAGAGTTATGCTCAATATGACAACGTTTTTCTTTAAGTGTATTTTATAAGTGGCGCCCCTCTTTGGGTTAGCTATACCTCAATTGTCAGGCTGTAAGTGAGCTGTTTACAGTTACAGAGTAACCGTTTATTCTGACACAAAGAAATCAAAGCTCTACTCACAAACATAAAGTAGTTTGTAGCTTCAGCTGGGCACAGAGATTCTTGGTCTGAGCCCTGCTAAGGGATGCAAACGGACGTTACAGCCCTCTTGTCAAATATAGCTCGATGTCGCCCCTCCCCTGACGTCGCGCACAGCCAACAGGAAACGTGCGCTCAGAGACATAAAAAATACAAATAGAAAAAAAAAAGAAAGGCGCGAAGCAATCGATTTGTGGGCTGAGCCCATATTGTCGCCGCGCCACCCACACATGGCTGTGGCCAGGCAGACACCCCGCCCACTCGCACGCCCACTCCGTTGCCCGGTTGCCCCCGCCCACGCATTCATTAAAAACGCATTAGAAATGACATTAGGACAAATGTAGCCTCGGTGCGCCACTAAAATTACTTAAACAATAAATAAAACATAAAGCCCAATTTGGGCCGAATCAGAGGTACGAACGGTAAATGGGGACTTACTGTGCTGATGATAGCTGGGATAGTAGCGACGATGGTGTCCATTGCTTTCCAGTGCATAGAAGGCGCTCATATCGCTGGTATCCAGTCCGAGGCCGGCGCCGGCGCCGCCAGCACCGCCGCCCAGGGCGGCACCAACGCTGCTGCCCGCCGAGGAGGCGCCACTGGACAGGCTGTGATGGCTGTGGGCCAGGCTACTGCCGGCGCTGCCCAGGCCATTTGTTTGGGGTGAGCCGCCGCCGCCACCGCCGCCGCCTAAGCGCGGACTGTCGTACCAGCTGCGAGCGGCAGCCTCCGCGGTTGAGGTCATATCCATTTCGAGTATAATTTTGAATGTTTTTTGGATAGTACGTGGGCGCGCAAAATTCTACAGAGAAACGATATCTCTGTTCTCTGCTCTCTCTCTCCCTTTCACTCTCTTTCTCCTTCTAACTCGTACGCTCCTTCGTGTGCGTTTAATATTTGGGATTTATATTCACGCACCGCTTTTCAACACATGTTTATGCGTGCTTTTTGCAACACTGCGCAAGCTGTAAATAATTTTAAAGGTTAGGTACGAACTCTTAAACTTCTTTTTTAATTGTCTTCAGCGCTGCCAGCAATTGATACGATTCTAACGGTAGCTATTGCGTGCCTTATCAAATTCACACCTTCTCTTATCAGCCTCAAAATTGTATATTTGGTTTCTAATTTCTTATTATAGCCAGCGTACAGTTAGCACTCAACTATGACCAGTTGATTTCCTATTGCGCGGTAGCTACAACAATATATTTATTATATATGTATAGTACAGGTACAACAGTGCCTGATTAGAATTTTATGACCACATGCGTAGCTGCGGTGTGTGGGAAAAGGGGATTGCATTTCGTGCACATTTGATGGATGACAAAGAACATTTGCAGCAGTCCTCCCTGGGGATCTAATAAACATGTCGCACAAACAATTTTTGGCCATTGTTTGGCACTGTTTTGTCGGTGTTTACGCTGCAACTCGTCTAATAAACCCAAAACAATGTCAAATCATGTCAATTGTGTGTCTAAGGCTGTGTCAATTTCAATGCTCAGTACGCAGCTCAGGCAAACTTGTCATGAAAAGGTAGTTGAAATAGTTGATATTTTAAATATACCACAAAGCTGTTTAATACTATCACTTAAGAATTTCAGTAGTAAATCAATCTATTATGTCTTTCATATTTTAACAATTTTATGTTGATGTATAGCAAACAAAAGATAAGAACCAATTATTTGATTTGATATCGAAATTATATTTTTAAATGAACAAAACTTATCTAATATGATATTAGAAATCCGTTCAATTGAGTTGGTTGAAAAGTAGTTTGCCAAATACATGAGCTGCATACCTAGCTAAAGACTCCCTGCTTACCTGCCTACCAACTGCAATTGTCAATTGTCTGTTGTCTTTTGTCTGTTGTCTGACTTTGTCTCTGGCGCTAACTACAACTGTATCCTGAGAGCGGCAACTTGTTGTGTGTTGTGTGGGTGTTCGGCACCGACGGCAACTGCTCGTGAATGCACTGGGCTGAGTGGGAAAGGTGTGCTGTCTACTGACTTCACCTGGTTGGCAATTAGCGCTAAGCATGCGGTTATATCCTACGCTTGACTAGGCTCAATTAGATGAGTTGGGGCAGCGTTTATCAATGTGTGCCTATCTGTTTGTGGGTCCGCTTAGACAGGTAGCTGGCCAACCAAAACGAAAAAAAATAATTAAATAAATAAAATTTTATAAAACTTCTTATCAGGTGTATTTTGTATGTGTGCCCTCTAGTATCTTTCAGTTGTATCTAGTTATGTATGTGTGTTCAGTTCTTGCCAGATTTTTATCAATACATTTTTTTCGTGCCTACTTCAAGTGTTTTTTTTTCGTCAATTTTTGTTGTTGTTTGCTTTGGCTTCAACCAAAAATTATTAATAATAGAAAGGCTGCAGAGCTTGTTGTTGTCTCAAGACCTGTCCAGGTTGTTGTGGTTGCTGTTGTTGTTGTTGTTGTTGTTGGGCTCAGATGCCTATCTCACAATTGACAATTGCGCTACAAACAACCGGGCAAACGATGATAAGGCAACATAACTTTCGTCGATGAACACTGCGCACTGTTTTCAGTCTTTGATTTAGACTGTTTACTGTAAATTGTTGGGCCACGAAACTCAATCAATTTATCAGACGCAGCGATAACTGCACTCGAGGCAACTATAAGAGATTGTTGTTTTTTCTTTTTTTTTTGGTAAAACACTTTTCATTAAAATGTATGTATTGATAGCAATAAATTGATAAGAGAACTGTCAAATATTTTGTGCTAACACAAACTTTGGCAATGAGTAAGACGGTTATTTTTTTGGAAGTATATATTGGTTTATATTTATTCAGTATTCGGATTACGATGTTGAGGCTGATGAGAAGTTGCTTTCTAAGCGACCGTTACAAACACATCAATTGCAGGCTTGGAATTTATTGATCACTTTATATTGAACTAATTTGTTATTTAGAACATTTTTAAAATTTTCTTACATTTTGCACACATTTGTTAGTCACACATTTGTTTGTTTATGTTTTCTTGTGGTTTGTTTTGTTTGATTTTGCACTTTAGTTGGGGGATAAAATTGCGCGCTTTTGCCGACGCGATTTTGTAGCTTGGCTTGTTGTCGTTGCCGCTGTTTATTGATGTTGATGTGGAATTGTTGTTGTCGTTGTTATTATAGTTGCTGTTAATGCTGTGAAAGACGCACGCAAACGCGACGCTAACGTATACGTAATACGTAGTGAGCACACGAGAACGAAACGAACGTACGGGCGAACGGGCGAACGAGACACGAGCAAACACTTCAACGGCCGCAGACCAACTGAACCACGAGCGCAAAACAGGAAAGGCAGCGGCAGAGACACGGGCTGTGTGTGTGTGAATTTGTACGCGTATGCGTGTGTGTGTGTGAAACTCGTCTGACGAGGGCTGGACTTTAGCATTTGGCACATACAAGATGGTCGAAGTTGCAGACGGCCACTTCATGCATCGAAGCGAGATGGCACTACTGCTGTTTACAATATGCTTGTCACTCTTTGGCTTGCATGCGGGGCGTGTTTATTGTTTGTTATGCACGCGGGCAGGTAAACCGGTTTTCGTTTCGTTTCGCTTGGCTGTGGTTGTTGTTGTTGCTGTTGTTGTTGTTGCAGTTGCATGTTTGTTTGTTTGTAGGGCCTGTCGTTGTTGTTGCCGCTGCCTCTGCTGCTGCTGCTGCTCGTCATGCTCGAGTGCATCGTTCAATAATCTCTCTGTGGCACGCCTCTCTGCGCTCTGCACTTGGCACGGTGCTTCAACGTCGACTCGCTCATGCGCCAGGTGAGGCTTTGGCTTTGGCTTTGCTTTGCTTGTCTGTCGACTCTCTCTCGAGTCTTGCACAGCCACTGCCTCTCACTCTGTTTCGGGCACTGCTTTCTGCTTTTGCCTTTGCCTTTTACCATTGCCATTGCCTGGCTGTCAAACAGTGACAACAATCATCGATCGTTCCGTTTGTGATTATGTGGTTTATTTATGGGCTTTAACATGTGTGCAGATTTGTCTGCCGATTTTGAGTTATGTGTATGTATGAGAGTCGCACAGTCTGTCTGAGTGTTGGCTGGCTATAGAGCGTGTGTATTTGTGTTGGTTTTTGGCGCACATAAACTAAATTTGCATAAATTAGCAGCTGGAAATTAAGCTAAATACACAATTATGCCCATGTTTATTCAAATAACTGTACACGCACACACATACTTAAGTATGTAAAATAGCTAATAAGCATAAGATATAATACTTACGTTTGGCCTCCAGAGCCTCCACAGCCAATGTGTTTAGCCCCAGTTCTCATTTATTTTTGTTTTTCTTTTTTTTTTCTCAGGAAGCAGCCGTCGCAGCATCTTGGCAGCCACACAAACTATCTACATACAAATTATTAATATCGAGCTCATATTTTTTGTGGTTAAACAACTTGGCAAGTTCGCTGCCGTCTTCAACTTTGAGTCTGAGCTGCGGAATTGAAGTTTGTGGGATTGTGTTGCCTCTGTACAGCTGCTGCGCATAAGCAGCAGACAACACACACACACACACACACACAGAGCGAGAAATATGTGCTTGTATATAGGAAGCGCTGCTACGTGAGCAGCCTTTTTGGGGTACCCGCATTGATTTTCGCTTTAAAAAGTTTTCATTTTTTTTTTGTTGCGCTCAAAACTTTTTGGCAAAAGGGTTAAATGCTTCGATTGTTGTTGTTGGTCGCTTGCACCTGAAATTGAGCACAAAAGTAGCGCAGACTTTTGCAAGTGCCTGCCAGGATGCTTGCAGCTGGACCAAGTTTCGCAGGCCCGACCCGCCAAACATATTTTGAAACATCGCAGTCTCATTTCATAAGTTCATGCAGCTAAGATAGAAATCAGAGCAGCTCGCCTTAGTTTATGGCTTTAAACAGCTAAATTTGTGTCTTGGCTGCCCCAAAGCGGCAGTCAAGAGATTGTTATATGCTCTCAGATAGCGCCGCACACACATGTAACATTGCTTGGGAAAACTTGAATTCAGATCGAAAACAACAAGTTCTATATGAATATATATGTAGAACAACTGTCAATAAGCTTAAGCATGAGAACAGCCAAAGACAGTTGGGTTAGTTTATAGGCATTATCGAAGAGCTGATATCAATGCAAATGGACAAACGAAAATATCAAATACAAAGAAATACTTGGTGATAAAGTCATATATATTACTTGCACTCGCAGTTGATAATCAGTATATTTAGCAAGTTGATAAAATTTGCAATGTGACATCAAATAATAATGTTGAAATAAATTTGAAGTATTTGGCTGAAAGATTAGTAAAATAAAACAAATATAATATAGAAAAATTTTAATTTTGTGTTCTTCGTAGTTAATGAAAACTTCTTGAGTGCAGAGTATTTATTTACTCAATCAATTTTAAATTCTAAAGGTATTAATTTAGAAGAACTGAAGAACTGATTAAGAGAGATTTTAACCGGTTACTGAAATGTTTATTGAATTTAGGATAAATAAAAAATTTTGCCAACACGTTTGCCAAATCTATATATACACATATATATTTACTTTAAAACTTCAATTAAAAGTTCGTTAAATTTCAATGAACTTATTTATATATTAATTTAGCATATTCGACAAGTTAATAAAATTTGATAAACTGGAAATCTAAATGAAATAGCTACAATAATCATATTTTAGCGCTTTTAAAATACATTTTTGTTAATTGCTCTTTATTGTTTAAAACTTGTTCGCATTTACCTAATTTTGGATAGCGAAGCGTTTGCTTATCACAATAAGAAACTTAACTGGATTTTTGCCGATCTTAGCATCCATTTAACTTAACTGTTCTTTGTTATGTTTTTTGTACTTTTCTCCGACTTTCTTTTGATTTTCACGCAGTCTACGCAGAAATCATTAACCATATAAATAGCTCGACCTGTAAGGGTCTAGCACCCAAACAAACACACACACACACACACACAAACACTCACAAATAGAGGAAAAGTGCTTCTAATGCATATTTTTCCAGCACGTGCGCAGCTTTTCCGGCTCTGTTCCCGTCGTTGTCCACGTCCAAGTGTTGCGTAGTCGGCAGAGCGAAGCAAAGCAGAGACAAGGCCAGACGTGGCCAGGCCCCAATAGAGTAAGCCATGTGCAGCGCAGCGTGTGGAGTTAACTCCCCCACCCCCTCACCCCTCTTTATGGTTTGCCCCCGCGCCCCCGCATAGATCCAGCAGTAACAGCAAAGACTTGATGCCGACGCACGTTGCGTGTAATTTTGATTTTAATCGCATCAAAATGTTTTGTTTATATGTATAATTTAGTTTTAACAATTTATGTTAACCTTTTGTTACCATTTTTAATTTGCCGAGCAGTGCTGAAGTTGTGGTAGCTCATAAGCAGCAACAATTAAATGCGCCATAAAATTGGTTTAAATACGCGGTCGCTCTTTAAATGTATCCATGACTGTATCCATACGCACATATATAAATAAATTTGTATATATACTTATATTAATGTATATATACACATATTATAAATGTGCGCTACGCGACATATAGACAGTTATTATTATTGTAGCAGTTTTTGTTGTAATTGTTATAATCATTGCCATGCGATAAAAATCAGCGACATTTTTACAGCATTTAAACAATGCATAAATTCTGATTTAGCTCCAAAACTGTCGTGGCATCTGCTGCTCATGTCTAACTGTTTATGTGTGTGTGTGTGTGTGAGTGTGTGTGCGCGTATTTGTTTGCATGCATATGCTGCTCGAATATAATAATAAAAATTGTGCGGCAGATTATAAATAAAATCAACAAATAAAATGCTATTTAAATTGCCACTTGTAATTGCCAATCTCTCTTTATGCCCCAGTCTGTGAGAACCCCTCCGCCACTCCCTCGTTTGGACAGAGCTCCACATATTATTGAGGCCATAACTATCCATGCCACGTACTATGAACGATCCACACTGGTCTAAACTAAAGCTTTATGAATGTTCTTTTTTAATATATTGAGATAAAAAAAATGATAATTCTGAAATGCTTGCATAAGATGCGCTGGAATGCCGTTAATGTTATAGTTTTCCATCAAATAGTAGCAAATGTTCATAATAATTACAGAGCGGCTATGATTACAGGCGGAAGCTGGCTCCTAGTTATAAAAATAAGTCAATTGTTTATTTGAAAAATATTAACCTATCGTCATAAGACAGGGAGTTCTTCAAAAACAATAAAATATTTGATATAACATAATTTGGTAAAGTATTTATACAAATAATTTATAGTTTTATGCCTAATTTCGTTTTTATTTCGAATATTTGATAACAAATGAAATGGGAAGTTAAGTTTCTTGATAAAATCACTTAGTTAGTTAGTGTAAATAATGTATATAAATAAAAAAATATTTTTAAAAGTTCTTCTAATTGTATGGATTTTATGCGATCCTTAGCATATTAAACAAATAGAATTTATAATCTTATCTGCTGATGTTTTACTCAATTTTTTTTTAGAATTTATTCCAGGCATACGCCGGAAATTAGATATTATTTTGCGCAAGTACTGCGATAAGATAATTATTCATTTGGGCAGGTCATATGGATTGAGCTTTTCAATTAACCAAAGTTAACGGAATTTCCAACACCTTACATCCATTCTAACTATATCTTAATTTAAATTAAATCCAATCATCAATATGCTTAAGGGAAACCATCAATAGTCACGTTCATCACCCTTGGCAATAGACGTAAGGCATTTTGCTGTTGATTTTGTATATATATATAATTTAATAACTACAACAACAACTATTTCAATGCACGTCGGGACAGTTCATATGTCATGTGCCAGTTTTCCAACTGCATTGCAGCACCTCCACCCCTTAGCGCCCTTTTAGTCCAGTTGGCCACGCTCTAATTTCATAATAAACTGGCTGGCAGCCATTGCAACAGCAACAACAACACGAATGCATGGCGGCCAACCTGCAACGAGAGGCAATTCAAATTGAGTGGGGCGGCCCCAAACCGCAATGGGTGTAAATTTCATGGAGCGACATGGCAGAGCCTGGCGGCACATCCTGTGCAGCTCGTAAGCACCTCATGCGCCAGGCTATAAATGTAAATTGCCTAAATGTGCAAAAGCTCGAGCATAGACCATACGTTGCCCGCACACTGACACTGGACGAGGGGGGAATGGAGGAAGGAGGAGAAGGAGGGCTGTGCGCGCCGTAAATGAAATCAGTTGGTGCGCGAATCCTGCATGGGTCAATTATGCAAATGTCCGAGAGCCTCGTTCTCGACCTCGTCTGGACGCGCACACACACAAACACACATGCAGGCAAATGCACATGCTCTTGCATGCACATACCATGTCCTGGCCAGGACTCGTGGCCACATAAACATGGACACATGTGCAGCATGGCGAAAGTGATTTGTTGTTTGGCAGCGCAAATCTGTTTTCATATTAAGTATTTTAGCGCAAATTAAGTTGAAAATGGCAGCCGAAACAAGCGATCCAGACATTTTAATGGTCTAAACCTTTAGGCCTACAACTGCTCAACAATGTCCAATGTCCAATGTCCAATGCCCAAAACTTTCACTACCCGCCCGCAGTGCTTTCCATTTCGCAGCAGCGGCAACAGCAGCAGCAGCCGCCGTCGCATTAAGAGCCAAACAAATGCCCGGGCACGTATGCAAAGCATGACGAACAGGACAGCAAAAGAGACAAGGGAACAGCCAGTGGGGCAGAGCGTGAAGAGAGGACAGACGCAGTCCAGCAGCTACAATACGCCAACATAGACTGTCTACATAACGGTTACCTTTTTGAGTGCGACCTTAGGGAGTACCTAACAGCAATCAGGAGCGGACTAGGCTTTTGGACTAGATGGCTAGATTGATCGTAACTATGAAAATGTTAGTTAAGAAGCGCTTAAGCCATTAAACACAAAAATAATTAAATAAACTTTAAATTTTCAGAAGGTAATAACAATCTGCATTATAATTATATATGTATATGTATGCATATTGATTAATATTGCCCGGGGTTGCGCATCTATATATGTATGTACGATCTAACTGATATAAATCACTACATTAAAAAGGGCTAGATTTTTAAAAAGCTTGATGCCAAGCGTTTCTCAGACAACACTTTTGTTGCTCCCAGCGCTTCATAAAATATTCACATATTTAAAAATTTAAAACGCAATAAAATATTTGTATGCCTTTAAAGGTTCGAATAAAGGTATGTAATAATTATAGCCTCATTATTCTATCCATTTGTTACTTGACAAATTTGTATTAATTACTAAATAATTAATTTTTATATTAGATCACAAAAAGAGTTTATTTATTGGGCCTGTGCAATGTTCGCTTGCTGTCCGTCCGACTGTCCTTATGAACGCTATTTATTACTGTAACGTCCCCTAAAGATAGGATGCTATTTTTTGGAGGTTGATTAGCCGTGAAAATCTATTTTCTAAGTTTTATAGTTCGTTTTATAGTTAGAACAAATTTGTTAGACACTTTCGGATGACCTTATCCAAAGGTAGAGCAGAAAATTCGAACATGCCCACTTTCGCTCCCATAAATACAAAAAAAAAAAAGACTGTTTTAAGCTGTTATTGTATTGTGAACAAGTACTGCAAAAGTTGTTGTTTTTTAAATTCAACGCACAATTTTTTAAACATTAAAAAAAATTAAAGCAAAATAATTTACCAATTTAAAAATGTTTTTGCCCCTCTTCGACCCTAGTTGAGTCTAGGGTCTAGTGTTAGGAGCAGCGTCCATTGTTTGCGCACTGTCTGCGCCAAGTTTTGCCCATTCACGAGGCGTTGCCGTAAGTTCTGGTCCTGCACAATACGCTTGGCAAATAGCGTCCATATGCATGCGAGTTTTCCGCTTTTCCGGCTGGCGAATGTAACGAACGACGTGAGCCGGGCGCACAAACACACACGTGCCACGGCTAGCAAAGGGGCAGACAGCCAGACAGCCAGACAACCAGACAGGGGGGCTGCCGTGCCACCTGACGCGGACTGCGGCCATTTCCGCTCCTGCCGCTGAAAGCTTGGCTAAGCACCTGAGCAAACTTATTGTTGGACTGCGCATTGTTTGCCACCAGCGTCATCGTCGCCGGTGGCTCGAAATGAAACCAAAACTGAATACGTCAAGGTTAACATGAGTGCTGCAACCCGCTCCCTGCGCGGCCCTTCTAAATAACGAGGTGTCTGCCAGGATAATTTTACGATTTCCTTGCCATGCAAGGCGAACAAAGCGGGCAACTGGCGCGTCCGCAGCTCCAGTCCAGGCCTGCATTCGGCTCCCACTCCCCGGAGCAACGCAGCCCTTTAAGCAATCTGGCCATGTTGTCGCCCTGGCCCAGTGACAATCCGTTCAACACCTACAGGCGGACGGACAACAGAGATGCGACGCAATCTTCAAAACGAAACAAAAATCAAGTGAGAGCGTTGCAGTCGGGTATAACCGACAGCGCAATACTCGTTGACAGAGCAAATAACAGTTTTAAACGAAACCGTTCTCAACTATTTTTGTTATTTTTGAAAATTATTGTTTTTAGTAATTTCTTAGGGCAGAAGTGGGCGTGGCTCAAATCCGGCTCGAACTGTCTGTCAAATTTGGTGACTCTAGGTCTAAGTTTAGGCTGAGAGCAAAATAAAATTCTCTTAACCCGCCTTTGAGATATATAAATACGATCAATTATCTAAAGTAGAATAAGTATCCAAAAACCAATGTTTATGCGATTTTTATAGAAGGTCTTCAGTACTGTAACTTACATCAAAACTAAGGATAGATTATAGATTAAATCGATGCCTGATATACATACTAACCGACTAACAGTCTAACGTAAACCGTATATTCTCTTTTCAGTTCGGCAATGAGTGTAAAAAGAGAGAAAAATGTAATGAGAAGCGAGGAACCCGGGCAGATAAAACGCATTCATAGCCATAATGCGAATCTCTGCAAATTACTTGAACAACAAAATCTCAACTGATGGTCGAGCTGTTGTTAAAAGCCGCCGAGAGATGAGACGCGAGCGATAAACGTGAGCGATAGACGATAAGCGATAAGCGCTTACGCATTTCTGAGTGCGAAAGAAGCGATTCGGATGCCAAAGCCAAAGGCGCGGGGTAGGCGCTGACAAAACAGGGCCATATGTGCTAGAGCATGCCTAAGCGACAACAGCAACAACAAATGAAATGTTTTTTTTAGAGAGTTTTGCGATTGCGCTGATCAGATAGGCGATCGTGTGCGACGGGGCGTGCGGCAAAGGGGAATGGGCAATGGGAACTGGAAGAGGGAACGGGAGCGGGAGCGGGAACGGGAACTGAAACAGGGTCGCAGTAATTTGATGTCATATTGTGTCACACACAAAACAGCGAGATGTGAGCAAGATAGGCAGCCAGAGATAGACAGATCCTAGAGCCATGTCAACGGCGATTTACCTGCCGCAAAGCGGCAACTACAGACAAACAGACAGAGTCTGCAAGGAGGATAACTACCGTTTCCTTTGGCGCTATCTTTGACTGCTTGTTGTAGGCGTCCTCCAGCCGATGTGGCAATAGCGTGATACACTCATCTGGGCATTGGTTACTTTGAATGTTGTGACGTTTTCGTTTCGTTTTGCGTTTACGAAGAATCCAATTTCAGTTTGGTTTTTGCCACGGATATCTGTGGCTACGTTTTGGCTGGGGCTAAGCACGCGTTTCTTTTCATTGCCTTTGGACAGCCGCAGCGACTCTGTTTTAATGGTCACTCAGTAGTTGTTGTTGTTGTTGTTGTTGCTGTTATTTTTACTTTGAGCATTTACGAGCTCTGCAGTTGTCTTTGGCCTTTATGATAGTCGTTGCGCTGCGCATACAAATGATTTGATTTTGATGTGATTTTGGATGCGTGTGCTCCGCATTGGTCATGATTTGAGTTACTTCATTTGTCACTTTGCCGTTTAATGCGTTTTCCTGGGAATTGTGCTGCGGCCGCAGCAGCCGAGCGCGTCGGCTATTGACTTTGATTTTTATGACGCTCTGGCTTCTGACGAGGCCATCGCCTAATTTCACTTCAGTTCGCCTGCTCAGCACTTTCTTTAACCGTTTTGATTTGGTTGGTGGAGTTTCTTCACTAAATTTGGACCTGTTAACGAGTTCATTTTAAGTAGTCCAGTTTTGGCCATTGGCTATTGGACGTTCTAATTTGATTCGATTCGTATCGGAGAGCGCTGTTTAAGTGCCTTTTAGCTGTGATTAGGTTTAATGACTAGTTTTTCGTTTACTCCTATTGAGGTTTATGGTTAGTGGTCGATAACGCAATCGCGCGTAATAAAATGCTTTTACTCGGCCCAAAACTAGAATGCAGCAGCATTCGGCGCCATCATTTAAATTAAATTGCGTTTTTAATGAGACCGAAATGCAAGCAAATACAGCAAACAGACAATCAATTGTTAGTCACATTGATAAATGTCGACTAAAAGCCATTGGCACCTAATAAGCCAGTTTTTGACAGCAGTTGCCAGCTTGTTTCAATGAAGCAATTAACGCGCTGCGCAACAACAGCAACAACGTGCACAAAAAAGCTGTGAAAATTGCGGCCAAATGAATTGAACCAAACATTTTGCGAAAGGACATCAAAAAGTAAATATAACACAATTTACAGGAGTGTGCGAGCGTGTGTGAGCGTGTGTGTGTGCGCCTAAAAGGCTGCAGCTGTCGACGTTTGGCCCGCATAAAGCAGACGCAGCGCTTATCACAGATGCAAATAGCAAAAAGTGCGACAAACACAGCGTGTGACTGGGTATTTATCTGTATGTGTATGTGTATGTGTAGTTGCTGCTAATGGAGACAAAAGATGCCATACACACACACACACACACACGCAACCTATGCAAATATTTTTGACGTTCACTGAACTTTGCATAGAAAATTATGCAAGCCGCCGTCTCTCTCCCTCTCTTGTTCTCGCTCTTGTGCTCTCTTAACTCTACGCCTGTTTTATATGTGTGTGTGACAGCTGTGCGACCAAAATTATGGCAGAAAACTGCAGCAGACAATAAAAGCGAAACGAGCCAGAGCCAAGGCAAAGTTTTCTGGCTGCTGTCGCTGCTGCTTTTGCTAAATGAACCATTTTTAATTTCTTACCGTCGACAACAACGAACATCTGCAACGCCGCACAGCGTATATGTACGGCACATTGCGCATGCCCGCGGCCAATGAGAGCGCGTCACACAAACGCCGCCCAAATCAAAAATGGCGAGTTTAAAACAGAGAGCACATGCCACACAGCTCTAGCCATCTCGCTCAAGCGCACGCGTACGCAGGCAAAGCCAAGTATTCCTCGCAAGCAAGCAGTGCATGTCAAGCAGTGCAATAGCAATCGCTTGGCTGCTGCGACAACCGTGGCTAGTTATTTTTGCCGGTCATCTCAGCAAGCTCATCATCGAAATCCAACGGCTATTGTTGTTTTTGCTGTTTTTTTTTTTGTTGCTGCTACTGCTGCTGCAATCCTTTTGGTATTTGATTTCAATTTCAATTGTGGCGCATCCTTTGACGCCGCCATTTTATTTGTTATCAACAACGAAAGCTGTCGCTTTTGTTTTTCAAGATAATTGCATTTCGCCCACCCCCCCCCCCCCCCCCCCCCCCCCCCCCCCCCCCTTAACCCACCCTTAACCCCCACTGCCTTTGACATTTATCAATTTTTCTGATTTCTTGTTGGGATTTTTTTTCCTGATTTTTCTCTTCGAGCTTTACTCAACATAGCGTGCAGCGCATGCAGATTAACTTTTCACCTGAGCGCGGGGTAAGGGTGAGGCAAAAATTGCTGCGGGCTCAGCAATCAGCCAGAGTTGTCACTGCCGCTTCCAGCGGTATGTGTATGTGTATGTGTATGTGTGGCTGCTGATTTTGTTATTGTTGTTCGTTTTGATTGAATTGCTGTTTGTTTTAAGCTGCCGCCGTGGTTTTTATTACTGCTCATTCGCAGTCAACAAAAACAATGGCAACATTTTAATGAAAATTGCCGCTTGACTTGATTTGAACAGTGCGCATTTGATAAAAGCTCCAGCGACAGCGCTCTGCCAACGCATCTGGCATTTTCATAATAATTGTGCTTAAATTTGCAACAATTGTTCATGCCACAAATGTGCCACAGAAAGTGGCCGGGCTGTGATTTTGGCGCCAGATTAGATCCCAATACACCCACCCAGCCCAGACATGATACCCCCGGCAGGCAACAACCACCGATTGCAACCCCAAAAAGAAACCAGCCCATCGACTGGCGACAAATCCAGCAACAGCAGCAGCCACAAAATCCCAGTCTCGTATCGTTGATCGCATCGTTCTATTAAATTACCAAAAGCTGTCGCTCGTTCAAATGGCAAAATCCAAAAAGGCAACAGAGACGTATGCAACACAAGTTGCAGGCTTCAATTATGGCCAAGGGGGGTGGTGCTGGTGATTGCCAACTGGGATTGCCTGGTCACAATTGAGATAAGATTGCTCGGGCTGAGATACAAGATATGTCATGTATCGCACGTTTGCCTCAAATGTGTAATGCGGGTGGGGTTGTGGCATATCAAAATGCATCAAAACCAAATTACATCAAATCCAAAGTGCCATGCCACGTCGACGTCGGCAGCTAAATAATTATAGAAGCCACAGCATCTGATCGAAGATAGAACATGCATCGAATATATACAAGCTACACACACACACACTCACACACACGTACACCTAACGCATTGGGTGTGCATAATAGAAATTTGCATGCGCAATTATTTGAACAAACCGCAGCAATTATACGCCAGCAACACGAACCACAGCAGTAGCAATTGCCAGACAAGCTAATTAGCAAAGAAGAAGCGCTCGCTGAGGTCCTGACAATGCTGCCCCTTTCTATCCGCCACTCCTTACCAGCCGCAACGAATCGATTTTTGTATTTTATTGCGCGTGCAACGCTGCTGCTGCTGCTGCTGCTGCGGCCGCTGCTGCCAGCAATTTGTGCATCATTAAGGGTTACTGCATCGCCAACAGCAGCCTCGGGCGTCGCCCCAAAATGTTTTGATTTGTTGTGACACTTACTGGCTGGGAACGTGGCCCGAAATGTTGTTATGCAAAAATTAGGCGCATAATTTTATTGCAATTTTTATGAGCGCTGGGAAACTTGGCCAAGCTGATGGCTATTTAATTGGCCCAGGCTCAATGGCTGTGAGAAAGTTGCGCGTGGCCGTTGCGGCTTCTAATTAAAATTATGACCATTTTGGGATAAAGTAATCTTCCCACAGTTTCTGCTGCAGACTTCTTCTTCTTTTTTATTTTAAGCGTGCCTGCCTTCAATTATGATAATTTCAGTTGAAATCCTTTCTGCAGCAATTTGAGAGTCCCTTTTGAGCACAATAAAAAGTAAACCTCTACACCTGACATACCCAAAAAATAATAAAAAGAGAAGTTGAATAAAAGGCTGATGAAATGCGTTTCATGTTTGGCAACACAACAAACAACAACAATAGCAACAACAACAACAACAACAAGCGCTGATTTTAGGCACTCAACAAACAACAACTCTCAGTTTTTTTTTTCTTTTCACAACAATGCATGGAAAATTATGAAAATTGCGTTGAAAAACTGTCACATCATCGTCCGATTTGCTGTACCCATTCTCGTCCTGCCGCTCGCATTGCATTCACTTTGAAGTTGCACATCCTTTTGTATGGCTGCATCAAGAAAGTACCGAATTATAGAGGAGCATAGGATGACACAAAAGGGCACGAAAATCAACGGTTCCATTTAGAGATGACATCGCTGACATACCAAATAATTTTAACCATCGCGAAATTTACTTATAGAGAATACATTTATTTTGTAGAGCATACATTTTCTTTATAAGAATGATGTGCTAAATTAACAAAATGTTATTGTTAGCAAAAACATGCTCTTAGATATGTTTGATAATTTAAATATTGTACTTTTGTATCCAATATAAAGAAAGAAAAAATATGTTATGTTTGTTTTGAGAAAAATATGAGTATAGTTTTGATCAGCAGAGAAGTTAACCTAAATAGGATAATTTGTTGCTTACACAATTTTTGATAGACCTACATAACTCTAAGAAGGACAAGCACTGATTTCTAGTTTCTAATTTTTCAGCATATCATGAAGTTTATAAGAGCTCTAGCTGCAAGATTTTTAGAACGGATTCGATTGGCAGTCTTAAGCCCTGAAAAATTTATTATTACTTGACGAAGTTTATTCATATTATGTTAATCAATCGAATAAATTAATGAAAAAAAAAAGAAAAAAATTACAATAACAAATGTAAACTAGTTTAAGGAAAAATAGGAATATTTCTAAATCGGTTACGATTGTTTCGATTTATTTGACAAATTTTACAATCGCATGCCCGAATCGGCCGCTCCTCCCTAATGCGGCGTGTCGCTTACCAATTGCGGCCGCAGCTCCCGCCTGTCCTTTATGTGATTTGTTGTTGATTGTTGTGCCATGTACTCGACATAGTTTTCATTAGTGCGTTGCCTTTGTTGCCAAAAAAAAAAAAAATAAATAAATAAATAAAATTATTATAATAATAACAATGCAAAAAAGAGAAAGAAAAACTTATTGAAATGTCGCTGTTGTGGCAGTCAACACTTCGTTGTATTCGGCAGGTTGCACTTGAGCGATGCTTCAGCCAAGTTCTAGAAAAATGCTCAACTCGCTGCGTTCTTTGTGCCCTCTGTGCACTCCCACTCCCCGTGCTCGGCACATAGATACATCTCTGAAAGCCATAAATTCTTCAAACAGAGCAGGGAGCTCCTAAAACCACCACCGCCGCCTCAGCTCAGTTATCCGCCTCAGCAATACAACAAAAACAATAAAAGCACAAAACAACGGCAGCCAACAACCAAAAATGCCCCACCCCAACGCTAACCTGGCCACAAGTCAGGGGCAAAGCTGCTCTTGTTGTTGTTGCTTCTTTTGCTGGCTTTTCGCTGGCCGAAAAACAGCGAGCACACTGTACGCGCCATTTTCCGTGCGATTGCCAATGCGAAGCGCAGCAGCAACCACAGCAACCACCCCCAGTGGCGCCCAGCCTCCACCCGCTCCGACCTCTCTTGTCGGTGTGGGCGTCCTTGCTCCGTTGCTGGCTGCTGTTGTAGCTCCCTCTGGACCAAAAAAAAAAAGAAATGTTTCGCATAAAATGTTATCGCAAAGATTTACGACCCGACTTTTGCGCATCACACGCCCGCTGCCCTCACTGCCCCGCTCACACCCCAAGCCCATAGCTAACGCCCCCCGCAGCCCTCTCTTCGCATCCAAGAGCTACTTGCTTTATGATAATATACGAGCTTTCTCCGCTGAAATATAAATGTTGTGTGTACGAGCTGCCTCGCTTTGTGTGTGTGTGTGTGTGTGTGTGTGTGCCTCCTTTGCGCCATTTTTGTTGCTGGCTGCCTTGTCATCCTTTCAGGAGGCATCACATGGCTACGCTATCTATTTATCTGCGCATTTGTACATATTTATTTTAATGTTGAGCAGCCACAACGGCAGCAACAGAAACAGCAACAGCAACAGCAACAACAGTTGCTACAATTGCGTTAGCTTCCACCTAAGAAGTAAATCTACAATAAAAATGGCTGGCTGTATCCATAAGATACATGCCACTGATTTTGGCAGCGCTTATCTCCAAGCTAAAGCTGCGCCTAGCACACTTGATATGTTTAGCCTCGTCCCTCCTGCAGCTCCTGTATCTGCCACGAATGTGTGTGTGTGTGTGTGTGTGTGTGTGTGAGTGTGTAAGTGTGTGCGCCAAGAATCGTAAAATGAAGATTTTTCATGTGGATTGTTGAGGCGCATCCTTGTCGCTGTCATTGTTGTTATTATTGCTGTTGTTGTTGCTGCTGCCGACTTCTTGGCTAATGCCAAAAGCTGCTACTGCTACTGCTGCTGCTGCTGTCGTTTCCCCAACGGAAGTAATTTATGACTTTTCGTTTTGCAAATGTTTAAATCTAAACATAAATTGCGCTCCTGCTCGCTCTCGTTTTGTATCTCTATCTCTTGTGTACGTGTGTGTGTGTGAAACATATGAGCTGCGTTTATATTTATTTCGTTCTACGCTGCTTTTATTTGCACTGATAAATTGTGCAATATATGATAGCCATAAAAAGTCAGCTAAAATTGGCTTAAAGCGTACCAACAACTTAAAGACACAATTTCATGTCGAGCACTTGCATGACAAAACAATTTTGACTCGTGCCCACACACACACATACACATACACATACACTCGGAGGCAGTTACACACTTAATCAAATTATCAGATATGTCAACTTTATCCGCGTCAAAACAAACACGCAGCTAAGCCGACTACAAAAGCAGCTGAGAAGCGAGCGGGACAGACAAATTAATGTTATTAAAAGCAAATATTGAAAAACTATATAAAGTAGTTGAACAACCCACACACAGCCAAAAATTAAAGAAGAAAGAGAGAAGATAGAGCGAGAGAGAGAGAGGGAGCCTTGAAATAAATTAACTTCCAGCGATTATCCTTGCGACATCATCAGCGTCAATATCAATAAAAACAAAACACAAATTCAATTACTTATGCCAAATAAGTCGAAATGCTTAAATCAACAAAACTACAACTACAACCCACACACACTCACACACACATACACACATCGATAAGGTCGATTTGTGGCTACTATTACCAGGCCGAATGGAAGGCTATCAGCCAGACAGTGGCAGCAGGCCAGACAAACTGATCAAATATGCTTAATTATAATTTGATTTGATTTATGATGCTCGTCGATTTCATGTGACATTTGTAATTATTCTTGTCGCGCCCGAAACTACCTCAGCAGCGATCATCGAAATCACAACAGCCAACGGCAACAACAACGCCAGCAACTTCAACAAGGAACAACATCATCATCATCAGCAGCAACAGCAGCAGCAGCAGCAGCGACAGCGACAGCAGCAACAATTGTCGTTGGGGCCGATGATCAACGATGTCGTCGATGACAACGACGAGGAGCAAGCGACAATCCTGAGCTGCATACGAAACTAGAATCGCTGTAAATACAAACACAAATATATATACCTACAAATACATATATATTCATATACATATATATTTATATGGAGATGGAGTTGCGTGCTCCGTTGTATCACTAATGTGCTTTTATGTGTGTACTGTGTTATAAGAATTATGATATATATTTATTATGAGTAGATATTAATTATATGACCATTAAAAATTTAATTGTAAATAAATCATGTGAGCATATTGATATATTAATTTAATAATTAAAATAGAAGCCTATTTTTAGTTTAAATAATTTTGAAAAATTAGTACCTAATTTATATAATTATTATCTGCATTTATAACTCATTATTGTTTTCATTAAGAGCATTTACAATTCGTTCCGAAAACCTTAGCTTACTAATACGAACCCATTTTTAATGTGTAATAATAGTTTTCATGGCATTGCTTGGGCTTGTGTTGACTGCTTATTATTGCTATGGCAAAGATCACATATTTACACAAACGTATAGAAAACAGAGAGACTCCAGCCAGCCCTAGTCTAGAGTCTATGGGGAATAAATCAACAGCGTGGCTTCGTCAACGATCCATCTTTTCTTCCCAACCATATATCTACTGGTACTCATAGCTCATAGTTAAACCCATGCTCAGTTGCGGATCTTGTGGCGTGGCCTGCTGCCGTCGATCAAAGCCTGTTGATCGGAAATTCTCGCCTACGAGCGAGTGACAACGTACAGAAACACAAACAATACAACAAACACAAAGTAAACATGAAAACAAAAAAATCATGTACATATATATATGTAGATATGTCTATGTAGGTAGGCTGGTCTGCGTTGTTTTTGATCAATGGAGCTCAACAACGCCCCTGCGCCCAGTTGTCAAACTTTATACACTTTAAATACTCTAACAGGGAGTTGTTTAGTTATGAGTATAGACAATGGATTAAAGAAATTGACTGACAATGTCAATTGATTTATAGACCACAACTCGGTTATTAAAACTATTTGAAATGTTTAATCATAAAAATACTCAAAAGTATTATTATTATTTTTTTTATTTTACTTTATAGAGTGTATTGCAGTTTCGTGATAATCCTAGTTGCTCTGGCTCATGAAAGTGTGTGTGTGTGCTGATTATCGCGGCTCGATCACAAAGTTCGATCAGTTAAGGGCAGCGCACTTTTGCGCTGGATAATAAGCCGAATAGGCGTATGACAATAAGCCATGTAATTAAGTGGATGGCATATCAAAGCGGAGCAACTGGAGCGGCTTTATCCCGGCCTGGGATTACCGGGAAATGCGTGGGCTGAAAGCGGCCAAACTCGTTCCCTTACGGAATGTGCACGTAATTGTGGTTGACAAATTGCAGTCAAAATATGATAGATTGGGCAAAAGCAATGACTCTTGAGAGCGAGATGGCAAACAACCTGCTATTGTTTGTCGCTCCCATTCTCTCCCTCTCTCTGTCTGTCTCTCCGTCTCTCTCTCTCTCTCTCTTTCGGCGTCGGCTGTTTGCGGTCTTTTAATTAGCATGTCATGTGTGTCAGTCGGGCACTTCAGCAACGGTCGCAGCCTCAGTTCCAATTCCTGCCTGCGCCTTGATGTGCCACGCCCCTGTGCAGGTTGGGCTGGGCGCGAAATGCATTTCGTTTCGTGACTTGCACTAAATTCAATTTACTTTTTAAATATTTTTGTGTTGTTTTCATTTATGTACGTATTTGGCTGGCTGGCAGCCTGCCACTCAACCGGGGCCGCTCCTGCAATGATCTGCGATTTCTTGGGCCTCGCCAGTTTACGCGGAATTGAGCTAATATCGATGACTCGGCCATTGAGTGGCCGCCGCTGACTGACGGACTTGGCCGCATTTATTAGCCGGGGCCACTTGAACCCTGAGCTCGGCGTGTTTGCGTTTGCGTTTGCGTTTTTAATAAGCGGTTGTCGTCTGAACCTTCAGTTTCCTGGGCCACTTTTCAATTAGCCCGGCTTGGGTCTTGGCTTTGCTGCGCCCGGGGCGCGGGCCCTGCACTTTAATTAATCGCCGTGTCTAACAAAATATGACAAGCGCCATAAATTAAAGGAAGGCGTCTGCTCCCAGCCAGCTTCCAGCGAGCCCTCTCACCTCACCTTCAGGCAGGTGTGCGCCACAAAATTTGCGTGTGCGGACAGCCAAACTGCTACTGTGCCCGCTTGTAGAGGCCGCATATAAATGAGAGATGTTTAACTAGGAGACAGTGGCTCCAAAAACAGTGCGTTGCGTTTCGTTGCATGCAACCATGCGGCAGAGAATGACAAAACGTGGGCAGCTGGTGGGCTGCTTGGCTGGCTTTATATCGGTGGGTATTACGAAAAGCTTAGGCTGTGCTTTAAATATGCTGAAGACTGAAAACCATTAAGATAAGTATTCCGATAAATATATCGATAAATACAACGATAAATATATCGAGATTCTTATCGATAAGACTTCAAATGAGAATCTCTTAAGACAAATATCAAGCAGTAGAAAGTTTATGAACACTTATTTAGCAAATATGTATATTGCTTATTTTGTCGATAGGCTTATCGATAAATTTTCTGGTTGTAGATTCTTTTTAGCTTCATAGTAAGCATTAAATGAGATAAAGTTTTGATAAGTACGAAATTTATAAATGTATTGATAAGTAAATCTGTCCAACTAGTTTCTAGGATTTACCAATTTTTAAGATAAACTAAATAGTGAAATAAATTTGAACCCGGCAACGTAACAATGTTTAGCCAGAGTATAACTGCGATCTTTGACCTTCAGCATATAAATTTTTGGCCAATCAGTTCAATTGCAATGCAATTATCCCTAAATGGAGTTTGAACAGCAGTTTAGGCCACCATTTGCTTCAATTGTGCTACAATTTAAATTCCATTCAATGCCGTTTCTCGTTCTTAACTACTTCGTGTTGGTGCTTTATTTTATACAATTATATAATATAGCAATAAATTCCTTTACAGCCGTATATAAATTAAAAAAACAAAAGGGTTTCCTCCAACTTTCGGGTAGCGGGAGTTTTGCGGGGAGCCGCGCGGCGCCACGCAAGCCGCAACCACGTACATAACTCAAGGAGTTTGTGACATTTTTATGGCATAGTATATGCGAGGATATTTTATACGTAGATTTTTCGTCGCTTTTGGGCATTACGCTTTTGGGCTGTGCCACTCTCCCCGGACCAATACAATTAAAACAAAAAGGACACATTAATCCCTTTTACACAATATCCTGTATGCAATGTGGGCGGCTCCATGGATCACCAGCCGTAGCCGTAGCCGTAGTCGTAGCCATAGCAAATACAGCAGCAGCAGGGAACCGCAACTGGAGCCTGGTCGGCCATTTTCTTTTGCCAGCTGCCATTTTTATGCTCATTTTTTGCGACTCTTTTTGTGTTCTGCTTTTTGACTGTTTTTGTTGTTGTTGTTGCTGTTTTTGTTGCTTGGCATTAAAAATGTTTTATGTTGGGCGCGATTTTGCGCAACCTACTTTGCACATGCTTCAATGATGGGAAAAAGGGAGGCAAACAGCGGCAAATGTTAGCCGTCGGTTTATTATTTTATTTTTTATATATTTATTTAAATACCCCTTAGCTTAGAAAAATTGTAAGTGTAGTGTGTATTTAGTTGAGTAACATAACATTTTCGAATTATAAAAATATTATTAAAAACTGTTTTAACAGAAAGTCGAAAACTACTCTAAAACTGCGTATATAAATAGATATAAAATACATCATTTTTTTATCTAGGATTAATCTTAAGTATAAGCTTTAACTTTGATACGTTATTATAATCATTGAATTATTTTTAAAAAGAATTTTTGTTTTAAATTAATTGTTAAATAGTGAGTCTGACAAAATTTTAAAGTTTAGCAGCATGGGCTACAGGGTAGTTATATAGCTTATCATTTTAGTTACCTCCATTTTTACGGGTCTATAAATAAATGTAAGCGTCTATCTACATAGCTAGGATGTGAGCTCGTTTGTTTATGTAGAAAGGCTTAATTTGTACAGAGCACCGCATACAAACAACCAATTGTGTGTGTGTGTGTGTGAATTTCTCAGTGCGTGTGTTTCGATGTAGGTGTGTGTGTGTAACTTTTGTCTTGGCTTTAACTGTTTTTATGGCGCATTGCGACTTTTTATGGCCTTGTCTTGTTTTCGCTTTGCCTATTCTAATGTGTAGCCGCGTTCAGCCCGCAAGCAGAGCCACGCCCCGCTGGCCACAGAGTGAAAAAGAAGGATAATAATAAAACTGGGCTTATCGCTGATGCTGATGTGAACGCCGCTCGCAGTGCGTTATAATAAAACAAATGGCAGGCTATTTAATTGCTGGCCATAAATGGGCGCCCTTTATCCTTTAAAGGATGAAATGGATGGATGCTACCAAAAACAGTTAGCTGCTGCTGCTGCGGGGAACATGAGCTGTAGCAAGGAGCAAGTGCTGCCGCAGTAGCTGGAGGAGCATGCGTGAGGCTCACGTTGTTGGTTTTTGGCCAACTCGGCTTTTTATTATTATTAGTATTTAAATTTATTTGTTGCTTTATAGCGTGCCCAGCAATGCGATAAATCTGAGCAGCGGCGTTTGTCGTTTTCATTTTTAATGGCCCGGCCCGGTCATAAAAGGTAAGCCCAAAAAATTATATTATATAATTTGAGCACTTTTTATATGCGCTGCACATAATCAAAGAAACTTAAAAATACCATTTAACATTTGCGATATGACATAATTGAGTGGACGCTTATCAAACAAACCGAAAAAAAGCTAAATGGAAAAAGAAAAAACAAAACAGATATATACTTAAATCGCAGCATATGCAAGGACCATTCTGCAGGGAAGACAACCCGTGGCTTTGTTGTGCCAACTGCAATACAATTAATGCACAATTGCACAATTGTTATTCTACCGCCGCAATCAAATTGGGTGCTTGACAACATCAACAACAACTACAGAAAACAAGTGGTGAAAAAGTTTTGTAACATTTGGCACATTTGTTTTTATGACTCAATTACGCAACTAATTCGTGGGGAGTTAAACAACTCAATTTGCGGTCGAACAGGATACTTTAGTGTATCTAATAGATACCCCCCGAGAGAGAGAGAGAGAGATGAGCGGCGGCAACAACCCTCAGCGAACGGCTCATTAATTGCGTCTGTTGCAGCAACTACAACAACAACGGTTACAACTGCATTTGTTATGATTTTCTCCGATTTCAATTTCAGTTACACATTGATTAATTCAGTAGCCACACCTACTTGGCTGCCCTTAGCCCGAATGATAAATGAACATGCGAACTGGCGCTCGCTCGTTGTATCTGTAAGATGCTTATCCGTGGCATTCCTGCCGCCCAAAGTGTCATTGTTGTCGATCATTTTTATGTGACTGGGCGAGCTCCATTTGATTGACATGCCAGCATACGCACAGCTCCAGCTTGAAGCCCGGAGACCGTGTATCAACGATCATCTTTCTTACCCCCGCTCTGCCTCTCTGTCTTCATGTTTGTTTTTGGGCTACAGTTTATGGGCAAACGACTTTGGTGTCGCCTTTTATGATCGGTCTGTGCGTGATTTTTATGAGCCAGCATCCAAAAGTTATTAACATAAAATGCGCATTAATCATTTTATGGGCTGCATAATGAACTGTGCGCTTAGTTGGTGGCCAGTTTGCTGCTGGCCCAGCCCCAAAAGTTGCCAACGGCAGGCTCGGCGCCAAATTGCCAAAAACTTGGCACATTGCAGCATAGATACGTTTTATTTTCATTTTCAGTTTTGGTTTTGTTTTTTAGTCTGGTAGTGGCTTTAGTTTTGGTTCTGACTAGCACTTAATCCTGGCGCACAACTATGCCGTTTGCATTGTTTCACGCACAATGGACACAAAGGACATGTTTGCACTGATTATCAGATTAGGCCATTGTACGTACAAATTGATATTGTCATGTTTCAAGTGCCCAGCCGCGGATGTCGGCGGCGCACACACAAAACTCATTGAATGCTGTCGCCAGTGCCGATTAAGAGATTTTTTTTTTCGCACTCCCAAAGCAAGCAGGCAAGCAGCCAAACTGGAAAACAATGGTTTGGCCAGCAGGCAGAGATTTGCAATATTTAGGATAGCAACAACAACAAGGCAAGATTTTTGATGAAACAATCCAGCCAGACAATGAGCGTTTGAGTGGTTTTTGCACTAAGGCCTGGTCTAGTTTTTGGTCGGCTCGATCATTAGCATAAAGCCACAACGGCGGCAGACACTCGACCACCCCCTCCCTCACCCTCACCCTCACCCTCACCCGCATCGTCTGTGCGGGGCGTTAGCCGAGCGTGAGCAGAAGGATTAGTAACGACTTGGTTTCGAGCTCGGACCTGAGGAATGTGCATATCATTCTCGATCAGCGGCGTCACTGTGTACTGCAGATTTCTGGCTCTGATAGCGAGCTGAAGATTGCCGATCAGACAAGTGCTTATCGTGTGCAGCAGGCGTTATGTGCCTTCGATCATATCTAGCATTGATTGTTCCAAAATCGGACAAATCATATCAGATTTCCCCTAAAAATCGTTCAGTTCTTAATCGCAGGGATTTGCCTATCAATTGCATTGAATCAGTCATAAAGTTTTGCTATTGAAACACAGCTAGACAATGAGTCTGGACTCAATTCACAAACAGATTAGCTGAAAAACGGTCATACGAGCCGTATACATATATATATGTATATACAATATATTTTGGTTTTCTCCTATAAAGTAGCACGACTGTCTTTAATCATCAGCTTTGGTTTTTGTAGATAGTCGTATTTAAGAAATATATTTAAAGATACATAATTTAACTTGTTCTTAATATTTTATATAAATTAAAATAATTAATAACAAAAATCTACTGTATTAGTTTTTGTTGATAAAGTTTATATTGATCAATAAAATTAAGAAAAATCCCTATTTATTTATATTTATTTTTGCGCTTATCATGTGATTTTTTTGGCACCTCAGTCAATCAGTTTGATTATTAACAAATTTAACAACTCATCTAAGCTCTGTTATCAAATATGTAATAAATACTTATGTAGACTATTTTACAGCTTATCCCTTTTCAATCCTGGCGCCAGTAGGATACATATATTCGGGTCCTAAGTCTCTGCACGATCGCTGCATGATATCCATATGTTGTAGGCATTCGAAACTGAACTTGCCAAATGCCTTTCACAGCCTCTCTTGTGGTGGTAGTCCGTCCTAGCGCCGGGTCATAACTCTTAACGGCCGCTATTTGTATTTCATAAATTTTGTACAAGCGGCAATAAAAATATTGGCCTGCCTACGGCAAGTGCGAGCACAAAAGAATTGCACCATAAAATGCATTGCACAGCAGCAAGGGGGAACAAAGCGCCGCGCCGCGAAAACCATGGCCTTTTGTCTCTAAGAACTGAAAACTAGTGCAACACTTTTGGCTTATAGACAAAGCCAAGCAACCTGAAACCTGCAACGTGCAACGTATAAACTGCAACTCAGACTCACATTCAGTCAGACCTGAGACCTGGCTGGCCCGGAGACAGAGGCTGGCCATTGTCTTCGCAGAAGTCGTTAGTGTGACAGGTTGGATTTGTTTTGTGTACGGTGCCTAAGTCTGTCATCATCATCAGCATAAGACTTGTCTGGCGCCAGCATTAGGGACAATATTTTCGACTAAATATTTCGTCACAGGCAGAGCAGCAGCTAGGGCGTAGGTCAACTCTCGAAACTCGAGGCTCCGAACTTCGGCCACTAAGGTTCAAGGTCCCAGTCCCATATAGACGTCGCTGCGGGCGTTTATTTTGGTAGATTTCTACTGACCCCTTAACGTTGTTGTTGTTGTTGTTGCTTTTGCTATTGTTGTTCCCGTTGCATTGATGATTTATGCACTAACTAAAGTTACAGGTGCGTTAGGTCACCTGACCTAACCTACCTAGGATCGATATCGTTATCGATGAAAAGAGATTTCATTCAACTGGAAATTGACTCCAAATCCTGTCACAAATAGATAATTGTTTGAGAAAAACACAATCATATTTTATATATTTCAAAAAATTATAAATAAAGTAAAATAATATAAAAAGTTAATCCAAACGTAGATCAACAACCACTTTAAATGACTTAAAACTTAGTTGACTTTGACAAAACCTTTCTCGAAATTTATTGGTAATCTAATATCTAAGCTCTGTAAAAATTGAAATTTTCTAGTAAATAAATTGTTGAATGCAGAACCTAAGCTTATGCTTTAAATATTTTTTAACTTAATTTTGGCATAATAAAATTATTTAATTATATTAAAAGTTTTCTTCTAGTTAAAAAATGATTTTAATTTTTTTGACGATTACAAATCAGGTTTCGATGCTGATTATGTAAGTATGTTAAAGATTTATTGAAGAGGCTGTAACTTTATTGCGTTAACGACAGTTCTAATGGTGAATTCAGCCTCAGAGCTACGTTTTATTAAGTTTCTGATTAAAATCGGTTGCCAACACGTATTCAAAATCGAAATATGCAAGCAGCACATGTGCCTGGTGTCCTTTCCTGCTCGCATCCTGGCAATGATGCGATGGCATGTGCCACGGTTCGAAGTCGAAACATATTGGGGCACTTGAGGCGCCTGGCCTCGGTGTTCGCCAGGCACGCGCGTTGCAACACTTGAACTCCGAGCACCAAGTGCTGCTGTAGGTCCTGCCGCACAGATGTTAAGAGGGAGGGCGGGAGTTGCAGTTGGGATGCCTTGAAAAGTTTTTAACAGCCGCTTTTTTTACTTGGTGGAGAAGTCGCACGCTCTCTATTGGAATTTGCACAATGAAAAAACTTGAGTTTTTTTCTTCTGTTGTATTTTTTTTTGTTTTTTTTTTTCGAGACGTGTGGAGTAGCTGTTTGGCTGGTGGTCTGAACTTTTTGGTTCAAGAGCAATGGTTCAAGAGTTGCTTGCTAAACAAAAAGCGTTTTAAGTTTTAATTACACCAGGCACAAAGAGCTGCAAGAATGAGCAGGGAAACGACACGTGGTGGTCGATTATCCCAAGGGGTTGTTGTTTAAACTGAGCTGTTCCTAGTAATCGGAAATTATTTATAAATCTGTAATACTTAAGCTGGAATTGACTAAACTAATGACAGTTCCAAGGCATATTTTGGGTATATGCAGACAGCACTTGCGCTTGGCACGAAGCTTATCGGCTAGCACAAATCTTTAGCCACCTTTGTGGCCGTTTCAATGGGCCCAACAACAATATGGCGGTTGCAATGACGTGCCATCTGAAACTATCTATCAAATACAGGCAGCCATAGCTTGTCACTGATTAGATTTCCAGCTCTCCAAGCAACTTCAGCCAGGCACTGCAAGAACAAACCACAAAAAAAAAAACGTATAAAAAATTTCTCAATTGAGACTGATTAGACTTTGTTTTCAATTTGTTTTTGGAGGCGCACGGAAGGTGGCAACAGAGGAGCTGACAGAGCTACCTCTTCGTAAAGTTTTTAATCAAAATTGTACAGGAAATCAAAAATCAGTTGAAAAATAAAAATCACAGTTTCTTATCATGATGTTTTCTAACGCCTTACCCCAATTGCTATCCCCTGCCATCACGTAATTTTAAATACCCTGTTCGAACCGAATAAAGCGTGTTGGACTTGGAATAGATGTTGTTACTTTTTGCTATAAATTTATGTTCATATATGTGGATAATATTTGATTCAGAAATTATTCTTATATCTTATATTTTGCAAACCAGATCTTACCGGATATTTAAAAATTTGAAAATGGAATTCATGGCATTCCTTAATACATTTTCTCCCTTTAAAACATTGTTGTGTTGGGCATGCTGTTATAGATAAACTTTTGGGTTAAGTACAGGGCATCTTATAGTTCAGTATTTGGGTAGAGTAGAAATTTTGACTCGCTTCAGTTTTTGGGGTTTTTACAGCCGTTTCTTCGACTGTCTAAACAATGGGCTTGTGAAGAGTCAGTGGGCCCTTCTTGGTGTATGTAATTTGAAGAACGCAACGCAGTAGCTATGAAATCAATTACGCGATAAAGATTTGACAGCACAAGCGTAGCAATGTGGCAGTCGATAATTAATTTTAACGCTTTATCGCATTGAGGTGCGCCCGTTTGATAGTCGCTGATAGCTGATAGTCGATAGCTGCTGGCAGCAACCGTTAACAACAACAACAGCACAAGCAGCAGCAGCAACAACAACAACAACTTTGTCCGATTTGATTGAAGTCTGTCTAAAGACGTTATTTTCGTTTTTAATCTGTGACACAATTCGAAAATTATGAGTATGCCGCATGCCTATGAATTTATTAAGTTTTTCTGTTTTTGTTTTTTTTTTTTTGGCCGTCTTCCCCCCTCCTCAAGTTTATGGCTGCGCTCTTGTGCCGCAGATGTTTCCCATGATATGCAAACGAACTCAATTATTTATTTTATCACAAATGATTTTCGCTTATCAAATCTAGAAATCGGTTCGTCTTCAACAAACCACAAGCAAAGCATCTTTCGGCTGTACCTTTTCTCAGCTACCAACTCCAACACAGAGCTCGTACTCAGCTGGGTTCAGTTGAGCTCTCTCATCGCAAACCCAAGCCCATTCCATCTCATCTCATCTGTTGTGTGTTTTATGTTGTACCCTCTTGAGTTTTTCTTACAATTGCTTGGGTCCAGGCCGTGGCCGTCCTGTTTGTGGCCGCCATTATTCAAGGAGTCAGCCAGCAGCATCTCGGAGACTTCGTCTTCGACTCCGGCTCGGAGATATTCATTCGCAAGCGGTCGTCGCATCTTTTTTTTTGGCGCTATCTTTGCGTTGAAATCTCACAGTTCATGTCAAATTTCTTGTGTTTTTATATATCATCGCCATGGCAGCCTTTCCTTGCTTTCCTTGTAAGTATGTAAATGTCGTTTGAGTCTCGAGTCGCGAGCTGCGAGCTGCGAGTTGCGAGTTGCAAGTTGCAAGTTGCGCGGCTGCAGCTGCGTTTTTTGCGCTTCCCCCGCAGCTGTGACTGATTGTCGTGCGTTTATCTTTTGATGTGGCATAGCTTCTGTGGCCGGAGATGCATCTCTCGACCGGGCGTTTGCTTAATTAAGTTTCAAGCAGGTTCCGCCTGGTCGTCGCCAAAGTCAATTTTTAGCACCTATTGACATGCAAAGGCGCTGCAAAGGAGCCTCTGGCCACACAGGCGGCAATTGGCCCGGCCAAATCAATCAATTCAGCACGCAATTTAAGCCGCAGTCAAACCAGGCAACGCCACCAACCAATCCGATAATTTCTCTATTTTGACTTGAATCCGGGACAGGCTGGCAACCGGGACTGACAATAAATAATAACTCAATACAAATCCCAATTACAGTCGAGTGCCACCCGCCTTGTTGGGCTAACACGAATATAGCCACGTCTGCATAAAGGCAACCCCTCAATCTGTTTCTGTGTGTGTGAGTGTGTGTCGAAATCCTTGCCAGCTACCAGGCAACCTTCTGATTGTCCTTTTTGTACACCTCTGCTCCCCCCTGGCATGTGTGTGTTCGTTTTATTTGATTCGATCAGCGGGGTTTCGCCTACAACGACGCCGTCTAGCGCCGGGGTTTTTTCGGGGTTTATCCTGCCCTCGTCCGCCACATAAATCGTTTGTTTTGGCCGGGGCCTGCCCTTGGGCTGGATTGTGTTCTTGTATATGTGTGTGTGTGTGTTTAAGTGCGGGTCTCTTTTATTTAAATTTTCATTTAATTTGTTATTTGTTTACATGAAATACACCGACGTGCGACGACAACGGAGGCGACATATGACAACATTCTCACCCGGCCACAATTGCCATACTCTGCCTCTCAACGCGCCAATTCAAAAGCCGGAGGGAGCGGTATACGACCACACACACACACACACACACACAAACACACACATACACACACACCTGGACAATTGCGGCAGTTGGCCACTGTTTGGCAACTGTATCTAATTGCGGTCTTGTGGCAGACGTTATTCCATAGAGAGAATCCTGCGCATGATGAAACGAAAGAAACAAACCCAAAATTGGCACATCTAAGAATTGGGCGAAAGGGCTAAAAAGCCACGGGATTAGATTTGTCAAAATCAGAAAGAATTAAAGTAAATTTCTCGGACCCATATGTCTCATATTTAAAGCACCGAAACATTTTTCAAATCTGTACCGATATTCATGTTTAATGGCATTCTGGTCATGGTTTTTCATTTAGAACGTTTCGTTAACAAAATTTTTTTTGATTTTTTTTGGAAAAGAAGCATGTACTCCCCCCTTATGTTTCTTCAAAAACAAAATTTTTTTTCAAAATTTAAAATTACGCTTTTGCATTTTTAATCGATTTTGTTGGCCACAAATAATATAAAAAACAACATTTAACATGATTCTGAGGGAGTCAAACTTTTCGTCAAAAATTGTGCCAAAATTGAGAAAAATTCTCTTGGACACATAGGTCTCATATTTGAAACACCCATATATTTATCAAAACTGAACCGATTTTTATGATTGATGGCATTCTGATCATGATTTTTCATTAGCACCGTTTCTACATTTAAAATCCATGAATTTAAAAAAAAAATTTTTTTTTTTACTTTTTGAAAAAAAATCGTAGACTCCCCCCTTATGTATCTTCGAAAAAAAAAATTTTTTTAATTTAAAATTACGAGTTTGCATTTTTAATAGATTTTGCTGGCCACAAATAGTATAAAAAATAACATTTGACATGATTCTGAGGGGGTCAAATTTTTGGTCAAAAATTTTGCCATAATTGAGAAAAATTTGGACATGTAAAGCTCTTGGACACATTGGTCTCATATTTGAAACACCCATATATTTGTCAAAACTGAACCGATTTTCATGATTGAAGGCACTCTGATCATGATTTTTCAGTAACACAACTTCTACATTTAAAATCCATGAATTTTTGAAAAAAAAATTTTTTTGATTTTTTTGAAAAAAAATTTTTTTTGATTTTTTTGGAAAAAAAGCATGTACTTCCCCTTATGTTTCTTCGAAAAAAATTTTTTTTCAAAATTTAAAATTACGAGTTTGCATTTTTAATAGATTTTGCTGGCCACAAATGGTATAAAAAATAACATTTGACTTGATTCTGAGGGAATCAAATTTTTGGTCAAAAATTGTGCCAAAATTGAGAAAAATTTGGACATGTAAAGCTCTTGGACACATTGGTCTCATATTTGAAACACCCATCAATTTGACAAATCTAAACCTATTTTCAAGTTGATGGCATTTTGGTCATGATTTTTCAGTTCGATCTAAATTCTAAATTGAAAATTGATGCATATTTGAAAACATTTTTTTTTTTTTTTTTTTTTTTTTAAGCAAGTTAGAAATTTTATGTAAAATGTATAAAAATTTCTGCGAGAGGCTGCTCCCGCCCCGCGAATCGCAAAAATAAAAATATCCCACAGTTTTAAAGCGGTTCAAAACGAGTATACATATTTTTTTACATAGTTTTTAAATCATTTTTTTTAACGTTAAAAACATACTACTATTATAAATATATTCTTCGCGAGGGTAGATAAATCTACCAACAATTTGAGCGTAAATTCGAAATTTACGTTGTACAAATATTTTTTAGCTCTTAGCTCAGATTGCTAACTCTGAAACTAATTTACAAATAAAAATAAAAATATTAAAAACATTTGTATTCCAAATGTCTTATAATTACTTTAATTAAATACATTTATTTTAGAGACTTGCCAAAATCTCAAAGTTTTCCACATCAATGTCAAGTTAAGCTGCCACACCTCTTATCAGACAGTTATGCAAATGATATACTTTATTTTAATGCCTTCCACGAAACATAAAATGCAGTTTTGCTTTTAATCAAAAACAATTTGAGTTTCGGGGCGCCTAACATTCAAACGGTTGAAAAGCGCTCTATGATAAACAACGGGCCATAAATAGCTGTTAAAACAAGCTGGGAAGCATTAGCAGTCGAGCGGGCTTTAAAATGCGGCAAATCTGAACAGCATCTCGAACAAATTAAGTGGACAACAATAAATCAACGGCTGACGACGAAATTCAAATGAAAAATCAATAAGCTGAAAAATCTATTGGCCACGACGAGACCACAGCTACAAGCCCAGCCTGGGTCTGGCCCAGACGCAGACGCTGTGGCTAAGGTTGTAGTTAGGTACGAGCTGCGTGTTTAACAACAAACAATTAAGATGGCGACCAATTGATAAGCTAGCAGCCAAATCATCAGCCACAGAAACAAATACAACAACAACAGCAGTAACCATCACAGAAGTTGTGACCAATGGGTTTGATGAAAGAAATGGCTATAATGAAATAATTATGGTTGCGCCTTAGGGTTGACCATTTATATGTTGGCCAACAAGACACACGCTCCGTTACAGGCGTCTAAGACCTAAAACTCATGTTAATCAAACATTGATTGCAACAGTAACAACAACAACAGCAACAACAATAATGCTTGGCACTTTATCTTAACATTATATCGAGTTGGTTTTTGCCAGGACGTGAGGCAAGAGGCACAGCAATATGTGGCAGGCTTCGCTTATCGCCGCATTGGCATCTGCCAGTTGCCATTTGATGGCTTTGATTGCTGCTTTTGGCCATGCGTGATATTTATTTGTTATTTGACACAAAACACCAATTGGCAAGTCGAGCCGAGTTGAGCGGAATCGAATTGAGCCCGGGTCCAGGTCTCTGCCACCTTGTGGCATGTGTCGCCAGACAATTGAGTGACCAATATGAAAAATGAAACGCAGCCCAGCAGCAGACAAGCCAAGCTAAAAGAATTTTTAATTGTGAGGCCAAACAAAAAAAGAATGACAGAGAGAGAAAGAGAGACGGAGAGAGAGAGTGAGTGAAAAAAAACGAGCAACCAAATTGTAAACATTTTTGCGCGCCTGCATCAAGATAAAAACAAAAAAACCAAACCGCAACACAATGCGAACTCCGGGGCGAGGTCTATTTGGCCAGCGAGAAATTAGACACGTGATGGGCCGGCAACTGGGAGATGGCCACGACAAAAACCCAACTGATAATCGACAAGAACAAGAACAACCAACAGAACAGAAAAAAACGACTTCAGTTTTTTTTTTTTTTTTTTTTTTTTTGCCAGGCTGCAAAATGCATCTAAAGACTTCCGAGATTAGACCCAGGCCGATTCAATCAGGCAATCTCAAACTCATCATTTGAATAGGTGCGAACAGCGATCCAAATGTTGCGATAAGCAATACGAGAAACAGGAAGCTGATCAGAAATCGAGGCTGCGACCAAATTATGACTAGGCATAGGGGACAACAATCAGCCAGACTTTAAGTTGTTCTAAGGGGCACTACGGTGGCATCCAATTAAATTCAATTTTCGAACAAGCTCGAGCGATGCTACTGCGATAAATTAAGCAAACATTTTTCTCGTTTTTAGGCGTCCACAGCAAACGACAAGCTTAATTTATAAAGTGATGCGACCTCAAAAATACCCCATATATCATTTATATTTACCACGACTAATAAGATAATAAGTAATTACTTGATAATACTTAATGGAATATATAGAATATAATCAAGGCTTATCTTTCAGTTTAAGGTAAGGATATTAATAAATTCAAAATAAATGGTAACGTGACCTTGAAAAGCAAAAAATAAAATAATAATTTAAAAATTTATAAGCCTAAAATTAAATGCACGCCAAGAGTTTTTCTGCTTCTGCATATTAAAACGTAGTGTTCCACGTTATGGCTTATAACATTTAAGCCATATTAAACCTATATATGAATGGTAACTCAAAAAAAAAAGTTTAATTTTTAAATCATCATGTCAAACTTGAAACATATATTTTGAAAAAATTTAAATTTTCAAAAATATTGAATATTTAGCAAATAAATTGATGAAAATTACATATTCTTTAATTTCAGTTTTCAAAAATGTCACAATTTCAAAATTTACTTTACTTGAACTTAATATACCCTCTTGGCTGACACAGGTAAAGGGTACACAAATCAACACACAAACAAGACACACAATACAAACAGAGCAAGGCGAGAGACAAACACAACGCGTTGATTATCAAAATTTGATAAAGAATTAGATACCAAAATACAAATATACACACACACACTGTATTGGGAGGACATCTATGCCATGTTTCGGTTCACTTGCTCCGCTAGATAAAAGAGGGGACCAAACGTAATTTCTAACGCGCGCTACAAGTTTATTTGTGCGTAACAAATATTTATTGGAAAGGTAACACTTGCTGCCCGACCAGCGAGGGGTCGGGGTGCGCAGGGCAACATGGTAATACAGTGTCCAACTGTTGCCCACCAATTGACCAATTAAGAGTTTGGAACTTGATGATGTGTGTCGTCACATGTGATTTTCACTGGGTGCTACAGTTTACATCGATTTTCAACGCTGTCATTATTTGTGGTTTGTTGGCATTTAGTTGGCATATGAAAAAATGGGTCAGCCTTAAAAACGGTACAGTGAAAACCCATTCAAATGGAACTGTAACGAAACAATTAGATGGAAATTAATAGAATTATTGAATCTATAATGTGGGTCAGTTACAAGAGTACCAAAAATCAAAGCTTACACTTAAAAACTTAATTGATCGAATTTTCATTAGAATATGTTAAAGTGCTTACATTTTAGTTTAAATATCTTAAAAATGTACGTTCATTTTCTATATAAATAAAATATTTTAGTAATTAATTTTTGCAATTTTCGAGACATTTTAGAGTTTCTAGTAGATCCAGAAATACGCATTATTCAAATACTAAAACAATTTTTTTTTAATACACTTAGAATTATTTTTCGGATAAAGCTGAAAGTTGACAAAATAATAATCAAATAATAATAATAATAATGATGATAGAAATGTTAAAGTTTATTTTTTATATTTTGAAACAGTGTATATCAGTTGACATTGTTCACTGTGATACAATTACAAGCATTCTATGCGGAATTGTCAAATTGCTCTTTCTCCTTCACTTCTATCGCTACTCCACTCCTCTCCCGCTCTCACTATATATACATATATATTCTCTTTCTGTTGTTTTCTGTCATTTTGAGGCGCCAGTGACGATGACTTGCACAATGTTTGCCATTTTGCTCTAACAACTTTGTAATTTTTTGTTTACACGCTTAAATTGTGGCGTAATTGCTTTGGGAAGTGGGAATTGCTGTGTGTCTACTTATTTTGTCTATGAACATAGGGTATTCTGTATGTCTGTGTGTGTGTGTGTGTGTGTGTGTCTGAGAAAGCGCACACATGTCACAAACGAAGTTGCTACGAATTTTGAACTTGGCCATAACACAAAGGGCAGCGGACAGCGACTGTTCGTACGCATTGTCAAAAGCAGAAGCAGCAACAGCAGCAGCAGCAGCAGCCGAGGTCAGAGATAAAACAGATGCTAACATTTCGATAAGCGTGTCGACTGCGTCTTAATTCGTGTAATTATATTCTCAATTACTTAACAAAGCACAGATTGCAGATGCCAGATGATGTCGCCCCGATTAGGAAACCAAAGCGTTTTTCACATTTTCTTTGGTGCCCAAAGCCAAAATATGAAAAATCAAAAGCAGGCCAACAAATATAGCTATGAATGAGATAAACTTCTAAATGCTGCTCACTCGTGCAGTCAAACCAAACAAACAAACAGACAAGCAAACACAGTGCAAAAGGGGGCGGGGTAAAAAGGGGAGTTAGGATACATACACATGCAAATGGCAGTCATCCTGCGGCCTGTCCAGGCAACTTAAGTGGTTTCTGCTCGGCAGCAACAGCAACAGCAACAGCATCAGCATCAGCAGCGATGTGATGCCTACAACGATATGATATGATTATGTTAAACGCTCGTTTTGTTTGCTCTCTCTCACACACACATGCACTGATTCGGATTCGGATGCGGATTGAAAGTCAGAGACAGAGACACGCGGCAGGGGCAAACACGCTGCCTGCTGTCATTGGTCATTGGCGTAACGCGCGGGCAGCTGCTGTGGTTGCTGTTGTTGTTGTTGTTGCTGCTGCGTCGTCATGCTCTCTTAACTGATTTCCCAGTGTATGGGCTGAAAGGAACAGCAGTCAGGCTCGCTGCTGTGAGCCGTATTCAGTTCAGTTTCAAGTTGACGATTTCATAATTCAATTTACAAGATAAGACGAACCAACCAGCCAGGCCAACAACAACAACAACAAGCGGCTAGCATTTTGGGGCGTGTTGCGAGAAGTAAACAAAACAAAAAAAATACAACAATCAAAAAACCTTTTAATTAATTATGCATCAGCGATTGCGTTTAAATAAAATGCATATCAGTCAAATCTATTTGTCAGAGATTTTCAAATATTATTTTCTTTTTCTTTTTTTGGTTCTTGTTGTGTACTGCTGCACTTATTCTCAAGGAGGAAATATAAACAAATTAAATGTTTTTCAACTTAAATTAAAATTACACATAAGATATAACTAAAAATCAGCTAAAATAAAAAGCATTGCATACACATAAAAAACAAAGTTGGAAACTTTAAATCTTGTCTTAAATACTCAAAAAACAAGCCACACGACTTTTATATTCTTGCCAAGAGCATTTATTTATTTTATAGCAAAATGTGCAACGCATTTTGAAAACGATAAATTATATAAATATTTTTTATCAGCTTCAGCAAACGTGTCTAAAAGCATCAATAGAAATAATTAATGATTTTATTAATTTTCATTTATGTTTTAGGATTAAAAACTACTAGGGTATTCAATTTTCGGCACTGCAACGATAATTTTTCTGTTCATCAAGCAAGCTTTAAACAATTTCCACATAAAAAATACAAGTTCTTTGTGTATGTGTGCAAATACGCGAGAGATCCTTTAATTCCCTGTATAATTTCAAATCAGACAAGCGTTAAAAACATTTCATTATAACGCTACACAATCAGAATATTTAATGATTTAATCGGCCAACGAAATCAGGCAAAAAACAACAACAACAACTGCAAGCAGGCAACAACAAACAGGCAACACCTAAGCAGAAGCTGAAGCTGGAGTTGAACTGCAGACAACGTGGCTCGATTAACTGCTTCAAATTCACAGATTTTAAATTTAAAACGTAGCCACAGAGCCACAGAGCAGCATAAAACATGTAAAAAAAAAAAAAAAACAACCCACAGATATACTCTCCTCACCCGCTACCCCCTTTACCCTATCCCGTTCAGATATAATGGCGCGAGTTTCATGTTTACAGAAAAGATTATGCAGTGCCCGGCAAACGTGCTGGAGACTGGAGTTCTAATTAAACAATTCGTAGAATTTCGCGTTAATTGCAAGAATACGAGCTGAACGTGCAACGCGACTGCGAACGGTGCATGCCGCATGCGGCAAGTGGCTTTAAGCCATTGAATATTTTGGTATACGCCAACTGAGAGACAGAAAGGTGACACATTTAATGCCCAGTGAGAAAGCTCTGAACTTTGATTAGAATAATTAAACTAATGCTGACCCGCATCTGGCAAGAGTATAAATCAACTAGCTAAAGCTCTATTATTAACCAACATGCCACAAGAATGTCGCAGCAAATGCGAGCAGGTTGAGGGGTAACTAGTGAGAAATGAGGATCGCAAACAGAGAAAACTCAATTCAAATTATCGCCATACAAGATCGACAGATGTTCAACCAACAAAAAAAAAAAAAAAAACACAGAGCACGGACAACATCAACAGCAACAACAATGAAGACGACAACGACTACGTTTCTGATGAGAATAAAGGCAACGATTGAGAGAAGAACCAAAGAACAGAGGTCAATGAGGTGCAGCGACCGTTGTCCAGATCGATCGAGCCCAAAAGCCAAAAGCGAAAGCCAAACCAGTCGCACGTCTCGCTGAGCAAATAACGCCCCATTTGTTGCCAAAATACTAAACTCAAGCCCTTAATCTAAACCACTTTGGGCAGCAGCAGCAGCGGCAAAGGCAGATTGGCCAGAGCGATCGACATTCGACAAAAAAAAAGCCACGCATATTTCGCATAGTCCAGGCACACCTTTTCACAAAAGCCTCGAAAAGGGATAACCACAACCACAAAAACAACAACATGTATAGAATAATGAGGCACTCACGAATACACTCACGAGTGTATGGATGAGTGTGTTTTTTGGGCATTGTTGGAGTACCCGCACGCAGTCAACGTCAACGCAACGCTACCGTCGATCATCATCCTCGTCATTGTGGCTTGTCATAAGCGCGGCTCGTCATCGCCCGATCCCAATCCCGTCCAGGCAGACAGACAGACAGACACTTCACGGGGCAACGGGGCTGCGCTTGCGCTTGCTTATCAGCACCGATTAATCTGCATCGCTGTTGCTGATAACGCGGGGCGACCCTGTCGAGCTTGTTGCCCAGTGTCGAACGCATTTGTACCTCTGCAGCAGCAGCAGCAGCAGCCACAACTGAGGCCTCATCATTGTTGCTGCGCAGTGGCAGCCAACACTCATGTTGAAATTATGATGGCTTCTAAGTTGCGCCCCGAATCCGCTCAGCGGTGGCAATGTCATGTGCACACACACACACACATATATAAACATAAAACATACATTGCCATATTTATGTGGGCATATGGACAGCTCGATCTAATCACTAAGGAAATCATCTAAAGCTGATATATTGCCGATATGTCGTTTCAGATTTTGTGCTCTTTATGTCAAGCTCGAAATTATCAACAAAGTTAATTTAAAACTTCTGAAATCAAGTTTTGTGACTAATGCTATTTAATTGAATGTATAAACAATGGCAAATTGTTAAAAAATTTTTGTTAAAAGACAGACACTTTTTTGTTAAAATTTTTTTAAAAAATTGTTAAAATTGCTGGCTCCAACTTCTGTATACCTACGCCCGACAAGCAGATACCCTAAACAAAAGCCAATATTTTATACTTATAAGATCTTGCATTAGAGTTAAATGGGTTTTCTATTCGAATTTTTGTTAACCTGGACATATAATTCTGGCCGCGAGGGCAGCCTTTCTTTCCAGCTGTCGAAATCGGAAACTCAACTTTGTTGCTGACGAGGGATTTCTGCCTGCGAAGAGCTTCCCAGAGGGGACATAATATTACACACGCTTGCCGTACGGCTTATCTGGGTAAGCATATAAGTAAATTTTAAGTCACCAGTCCGTACCTACCGCCTCCCCCCCGCCCACTGCTCGCCACATAACTGCGCTTTACGACGATAAGCCCGCAGCAGCCGATCGTGACTTCAGTGCACTTAGCGCGTTTTCAAGCGTCGGTTGTCGGTTGTCCGTCTGCCGATCGAGCTGAATATAAATATACAAATATTTCGATTCGGATATAGTGATGTACAGGCTGTGTCTGGTGCAGCTGCTGCTAGGAATACAGTGGCTGCAGGCAGCGATCATCTACGATGACAGTGAACGCCTAAATTTGAGTGCCAGTTGCCCGGATGCCGCCTGCAGTCTGTGGCAGCTACAGAGCGACATTCCTCATCCGCTGCGCTACACGGGCGGCCAAGTGACCCAGCTGGAGGAGCTTCTCCTGGGCGATTGCCGCATGCGTGCGCTGCCCGTGGAGCTGCTGCGCCTGGTGCCCAACCTACGCAGCCTCTTGATACTCAACTCCAGCGTTTACCATGTGTACAAGGAGGACTTTCAGGCGACGCCAAAGCTACGTCAGCTGCTGCTGGAGCGCAGTCACCTAACACGACTGAAGGAGCAACAGTTTGCGGCACTGCAACAGTTGCAGGTGCTCCAACTGGGCCACAACAATATACAAATCGTGCACGCCCAGGCCTTTGAGGGATTGACACAGCTGCAATTGCTGGGACTCCAGGGCAATGGCATCACGCAGCTAACGGAGGGCGCCTTTGGGCCACTTCCAAATCTCGCACACCTCGATCTGAGCGATAATGAGCTCAAGGAAATCAGTGCACAGACTTTTGCCCAGAACGGCCAGTTGCAAACGCTGCTGCTCAATGGCAATCAGCTGGCACAGTTTGCGCCGAATTCGTTGGCGATGCTGACTAATCTGCGCCTGCTCGATCTGAGCAACAGTGGCCAGCTGGAGGAGCTGCACATCCACAGCGCTCAAAAGCTGCTGGTCGAGAGTTGCGGCATTCGGCGCTTAATCATCGACGGCGGCGTTATCAGTTTGCAGGCGGGCAAAAATGCGCTGACGCAGCTCAGCGTTGGCGATAAGAGCGCCGTCATTGAGCTCGACCTGCATGGGAATCTGCTGACCGGCAATGCGACGTCAACGCTGCTCCAGGGCATGTGGAACCTGCAGCGCCTGGACCTGGCCCGCAACAATATTGACTCACTGGCCAGCAACTGCAGCGCATTCCGCCTGCTGCTGCCCAGCCTTGCGCACCTGAATCTGGCCCACAATCAGCTAAAGAGCCTGCCGCCGGAGTCGGCGCTGCTGCCGTCGCATCTTGTCCAGCTGGACATATCCTTCAATCATATGCTCGCGGTGAATTCAATGAATTTTGCGGCACTGCCGAGCCTACAGCGACTGCTGATGGAGGGCAATCGACTGGATAAATTCGACCACGAGCTGTTCCATCGTCAGCATCCACAACTCCAGGAACTGGGCATCTGCGACCCCGGCGTCGGCTATGGGTTAATGCACAAAATTATGATCTACTTCAGCGATCGTGGAGTGCAATTGCCTGTGCACTGCCTGCACAAACCGAGCACGAACCTGGACTCGATCCACACCGTTGGGCCAAATCCACCAGAGGCACATACACGAGCGGGCGTCACGGGCATCCATCCCTATTGGACGACACGTGATGTGCTGGCTTTCCTAACGCTGCTGGTGGTGTTTATCATACTGCTGATGCAGCTCTATCGCATACTCGAGGAGGAGGGCTGTCTGCGGCGCCTGCGCCAGCGGCTCACGGCCGGGCAGCCAGTTGTGGCCAATGGCAACCGATCCAGGCGCCTCAACGAGGAGGACTCTGAAGTATGAATTGGCAACTTAGCAAACGCTTCTTATTTTTATATTTTATATTATATTTTGTTATTTTTTTTATATTTATTTTTAATATCGTTTTTCCCACTCAACAGAGCTCAAGTGAATAATTGTGAGAGCAATGTGAAACAGCAAGCATGCACTCAGAGAAATCGTTAGCACTAAACAATTGGCTCACACAAGGTAAAAAGTTGTATAAAATTATATATTTCTTTTAAATAAATAAAAAAAATAACCAAAAAAAAAAAAAAAAAAAATCAAAAATATGTGTAAATAGAATAAAATGTAAATAAATATATAAATAATTGTTAGAATATTCAATTCATGGCGTTGAAATATGTTGCTAAACATAATTGTTTCTTTTTTTTATTTATATATATTTGTTGTAGAGGGTGTAGAATACCCTTTTATCTGTCTATATTCTATACTAATAAGTTAATAAAAATAATTGTTTCTACTAACTAAGGGTTTTATTTTTTCATTTTTATAAAATTATATGTTTCTTTTAAATAAATAAAAGAAAAATAACCAAAAAATAAAAAATAAAAAATATGTGTAATATAAATAAATATATAAATAATTGTTAGTATATTCAATTCATGGCGTTGAAATATGTTGCTAAACATAATTGTTTCTTTTTTTTATTATTTATTGTTGAGGGTTATTAAGTTAATAAAAATAATTGTTTCTACTAACTAAAACTTTTCTTTCTTTAAGTTTCTAATCAACTTGTTCTTGCACTGTATTAACTTTATTGTTGCCAAGGATTTCAGGCTACCTGCTCTAAACGACAATTGCTGACAATTTAGCGCTAGTTAAAGTTGCATGCGAGCATTGTTGTTGTTGTTGTTGTTTAAGTTGTTCCTGCTGCATATTGGCATCCAGGTTTGCATATGAAATGTTGCTGTGGCACACGGGGCACGCTCGAACAGACAAGATGCATTTGCCAGATTCGTATAAAATACGAATTTAAGTTCAAAATAATTGCACGGCATCCAGAGGACAAGTCGTGTGTGCAACATGTGACTCTCGTCTGACAGTTGTTGTTGTTGTTGTTGTTGTTGGTGCGGTTACCTGGCAGCCGTTGGTGTTGCCTCTGCCTCTGACCAATAACGACAACATCCAACAGGAACAACCTGAACAACGACTTTTCCGCCTCCGTACGCCGCCTGCACTTGCGCGACGCTCGCCCAGCCGCTGTGCCTTGGCCCGCCCCCTATTGGCCAGATTTGCCTACAACACCACAACATGTTTTGGGTGGAAATTGTGCCCATGTTTTAGCTGCTTTTTGGAACGGGCACGAGGATGAACTGGGCACGGGCATGGGTACGGGTATCAGGGTACGGCTTCGGCTTCGGGTGCCAGCGCGCACTCGCACTCAAGATTTTGATATGGCATCGCAATTTCTGAGAAATTGTATTTTGATTTATTTATAATGTTACAGCGACATGCACACATAGCAGGGACAGCTAGGGGACGCCTGGGGCAGCAGCATTGTGGCCTTGCCTCATTGCATTTGTTGTTGCAGTTGTTGCAGCTTTGTTGCTGCATATTCAATTTGGATTTATTGTTTTTGTTGATGTTGTGAAATCATTTCGATTAAATTAGAAATATGCAAATTATGTGCAGCGCATTAATTATGCAAACTCAAATCGAGCCTCTTCTCCAACCCCCCCCCCCCCACACACACACACACACACACTCGTATATACATACATATGTTTTAAAGAGAGCTTGCGCGCGTTTTGCTAGCGGTTTTTGCAGCGTTAAGTTTTGGCGCGGTTTAAGACGCGCGGCAATTAAATAACTTCACACCCGCGTTTCTTGTGGGCGGTTTAAAGTAAAGCGCGCGCGGCTTTTTATGAAATAAATTTCAACGATTTGTAAGCACCAGAAATAAAATCGAAAGGCAGCGATTGCCAACTTTTTTCTTTTTCGCAATTGTGCCACAAGCAACTTGCAACGTGCAACGTGCCCGGTAAACGGAGCAAAAAAGAAATCCAACGGAGCACCGCAACAATTTACCAATCGTTCACGCGTCCAGGAGCGTCCAGTTCACAGAGCATTATTGCGTGCCAACACCCCCCTCCCTACCCACACACACCCCACCCAGACCCCGACCCCGACGGCTCACCCCTTTTGCGCCGTTTTCGGGGTGGGCGTTGCCGCGGAGGCTGTGCAAAGTGTAAATTTATGATCATGCGATTTTTATCGAATGTGAATGTGAAAAAGAGTACAACGTTTTTTGCACTTTATAAAAGAGGCAACCACAGCCACAATCACATTCAGAGCCACATTTGGCGGCGCAACCACGGCCAAATCCTGCAACGCCGCTGGCCTGAACGCATTATTAATACTCGCACGTCGTCTGTCATGTTTTGTATTTAGTCAATTTTTACGTTTTTTTGTATTTAACTTTTTTTTGTATTTTTTTATATTGGTTTTTATTTAGCCCCGGCCTGCCGATTTGTGGTACGTTTCATAAATCATGGGCTACGTTTATCAAATTTTCGCACACTTGGCTTTGGCGTTTGGCTGGAAAATGTGATTTTCCAAGCGTTTTATGAGACACGCCCCCCACCCACCCAAAAGACAAAGTGCAACAGCAGCCGCCGGCACTTCCCAGCCTGCTTTTGGCCCAGGCACGACAATGACATGGCGCGACCTCACGGTGACGTCTAACCAGGGTGTCTGACAGTCAGTCAGTCAGTCAGTCAGTCAGTTTTTTAGTCAGCTCACACGTGGCTGAGGCTCCAGTAATGCGATTATTTTGTGCACTTTTGGCAGTCGCAAAGTTCATAGAATTATTTCCAAATCAGTGAACGGCATGCGCCTAGGGTATTTTGGGGGGTGTTTAAGATAGAGGGGGGCCCGCACCATTAAAGACATTTTAATGGTTTGGCAGCGTAGCAAGACAATGGCAACCACAAGTTATTTTGCACTCTCTCTCTCGCCACTTGTATCAATAATATTTCATTTCATTCTGTCGCATATTTCACACCATGCTTAGGCGTAAATTTGTTGCTCTAATCCTTACCAGCGTCGCTGTCTCATTAGCGCCCCCCGCCCCCCCATTCCAGTAAGCCGCAGCAAAGTGCGCTAAGCGCTGCGTGTTGCACGTTAATCGCATTATTTACAGCAAACAGGATCAGCGGCATGACTTTTGCGTCTGAGCGAACCGGGGCCAAATAGTTGTTGCCCAGCGCAGCTCAACCCTGCCCCAGGGCCGCACTCAAAAGTCAAGGCGTCAAACACTCCCACGGGGATATCAGTGACATATGTAAAGTGTAAGCTCACCCAAGGACGGACGCGACGGACACGACGGGCACGGACGGTGGTTGCTCTGAGCCACTGTCAAAGCGGCGGCGCGTGCCTGCGTGCGGTTCGTGTAATGAATATCCGCTTAGCTGGTGCTGCCCCGGATGCTGCATAACGGGGTTGCAAGTGCACCCGAAACGCCACCCCCCGGCCGCCTGGGTGTGTCCGCTGCGCCGGGCGTGCTATGGGAAACTCAGATCGGAATGACGGCTTCAATATGCCAGCACGCACTTTTTGCCACTCTTGCGAGTTGATTGACACCAAAAAGGCAATCACCGAAAACGATTTTGTAGTGTGAGAAAAAAAAAACACATTAAAAACCCTTTAAAATAAAAACCAGGAAAAGAGACTAGGGTATATACAATTGTAGTACACAAATTTGGTGCCTTTAGCTCTTCGAGTTTCTGAGATATGGTAAAAAATAAACCGAGATCGATTTTTATCGATATTAACAAAACGTTGTAAATTTTCTAAAACAAATATGTTGAACTTGTTTTGTGATTGCAAGATTAGCTTTCTGGCTCTTGTAGTTTCCGAGGTGAATTCAGCTCGTTATCCTGTTTAAGAATATATATACTCTATGGGATCGATAACGAAATATACCCTTTTTACTCATTTTCAATGGGTTCATGGTAGAGAAACGATATTTATATTAAGAAAATCGCATAAAATTTTTACCATTATATTATAACAGTTTAATAAAAATGGCTTATCACCATCAAAATACTTTTTTAAAAATGTTTAGCTTCAATGGAATTCACGATTTATTTCTAAGTGACTATAATGACAATACATTTAGTGTGGAATATTAATTTATTCAATATAAAAAATTAAATTACTGAATAAATCTTCATCATAGACTTCATTGTTAGATTTTAAAATCTTTTAAAAAAAAAGCCAAATAAATTTTTGATGATTAACCCAAATATTTTAAAAGAAAAAATATGTTCACTGTTGAACTAAAACTTTATACTCGTTTCGAAAATCTCTCGCTTCCACCCATTGGCCCTTCTGGCGCTTGGGTACTTGCCACACTTCACCGTTATGTGATATCTTTGAATAAAAACAAATTAAAGCTCATTGTTCGCCTTTGCCACTTTTGTCTCAGATTACGTTTACAGTTGTAGTGTTGTGATTCCCCTCAAGGTCCTTGGCAAGGACCGCCCGCGTTGGCTTTGTCGTTGTTGTTGTATTTTTTATATTTTGTCTTTTTGTTTTTCGTAAAGCGAGTCACGTGCCACAATGACGACACTTCTGACATATCCGGCGGACCACACGCCGTCCTCATTGTTGCCACCCCCACTTTTGATGCTTGCTGCAGAGCTGCGGGCAAGTGTCAAGCCAGAAATTAGCGCATCACGTGCGTCTGTGCCGCAATATCCTTTAACTGGCTGCGTTGCCATCCTTATCTATATCCTTATCGCTATCGATTTCGTTTAATATGTTAATCTGTGCCGACAACGTCGCCGTCGCTGCCCTGCCCCGCGCCCCTTTATTCATTAAAGGCAGCCGTAAAGGTTTCTTTTATTGGAGCACTCCCCGTTGATAGTCCATAAAAATAGCCATAGTCATGTCCTGGCGTCCACTTAATAGCCGCCACTTTCGTTGTTATTTAAAAAAAAACTCCCAAAAGATTAAAAAAAAGAAATCAAATAAAAATAAAAATCAACGAGAAAGGTTTAAAATACGCATCGCTTAAGAGACTTGGCAGCAATCGGAACGCATTAACTGGGAAAAAACTAATTACTGGCATATCTCTACCACTGCATACCTCCCTCTCTCTCACACTCTCTCTCTCTCTCTCTCTCTCTCTCTCTGTCTCTCTCTCTCTCTCTGTGGCTTTCTGTCTGTGCCGCTTTAATGCTTGCGTTAATTACCTTTGCTTGGGGATTTTCACTGATTTCTTGGCATTTTATGGCATTTCTGTGGAAAAACGCGTGAAATGTTCTCAAGTGGACAAATTAATGTGCGTTTTCCAATAGCGACAGACACCGACTATAAAGAATTTTGAACTGAGAACTAGAATTATATTTGGAGCTCCAATTATTTTTTATAAACTGAACGAAACCATATTGTGGTATTTACACTTGAAGAAAAGTTTTAAGTTTAGCACGTAAATTGCATAGGAAATCTCATTTAACATTAAGCTTTCAATGTTTTCAGAAGAACGTAAAATTTCAACGCCTAAATTTATATTATCTGACCTTACGATTTTAAACTAAAATTTAGCGAATTATTGATCAAGAGTTTTGGTAGCGAAAGTGGGCATGGTTGACAGAAATCTCTAGAGGAGGATATCAGTAAAATACCTTCCAAATTTGCCGATAAGTAGCTCCAAAACTGAAGGGTATATAATGTATATAGTCCGGGTTTCAAATTAAGTCTCTTAGTTCAGAGCGATGGACAGAAATAGGGACTTCAAGCCGGACATCGCACAGAATCAATATAAAGTTTTTTCAATTTATATACAAAGTATAAAACCATTAAAATTTCTTAATTATTTAAAATTTAAAATTTAGAAAATCTAAGAGAACCAGAGTTTAAACCAGACCAACATTTATCATTCAATTAGATAAGCGAATCCAGTCAAAAGACAAATCATTTCTGCTGTATCTCCTGCAAATTTTATGTTGGTTTAAATGTATAATTAAATTCAGTTGGGAACTCCAATTCACTTGGCGTTGAATAAATATTAAAAATGATTAGTTTTAAATCTGTGGAATATGCGCTGCAAAGGTGATTAGCGATTAATGGCAGCTGTAGTTGGGGCGTTGTTTAGCTTAGCAGCCAATCCCCTGGCAAATGCAAAATAGGCGCACAAAAGCACAGCAACAACAACAACAACCACAACAACGACAGTGGTCAATCCGCTCTCATAATGGGCAACAAGTTTGTTGTTGTTCCCGTTGTTGTTGTTGTTGTTGGCTGTTACAACTGCCGAGGCCAATGCAAAAGGATTGCATCTGATTGGATCTCTCCACTGGCACTTGCAGCAGCAGCAGCAGCAACAGCAACGGCAACAGCAACAAATGCCGTGGGATGGAACCCGAATTGATGCAGATGCAACGTGATGCTTGTTGGTAATAAAATTGGTGCTTAAACGAATCCACTCACAGCCATTTAGCAATATCAGACATGGCTGTAAAATTAACAGAGCAACACACAACGACCCAGCGAACGAACCAACGAACCAACGAACGGATGGATGGACCAGGGAACGGCCTCCAGTATATCCGTGCCAACTGCTGTTGTTGTTGTTGTTGTTGTTGCCATGTGCAATTATTTCTTTGTTGTTGCTGTTGCAATTGCCTTTTGGCCGCGCACGCTCGCGTTAATGATGCAGGAGCTGGGGCTGGGGCTGCAGCGGCTAGGCGCGCGCTTGCAAAAAAAAATGGCAGACTGGTTCCGCGAGGCCAGACCCACAGCCAGAGCCATACTCAGAGCTCACAGCCAGTGCAGACCGGAGGAGGCCAGACCCAGAGCCAGACCAGACCCGGCCAGCCATTGCGTCTGCAGCATCGGGCACTTAGCAACACCCACTTTAAGGTCACGACAACGACGACAACAACAATATCAAGCAGGGTGATCTAGTTGCATAAGTTCGACTATCAGATATCCTGTAATCTCAACTATATATTTGAAGCTACTTATGTTACTTGTTATTGTATAAATAATAAATAAAATGCATACAATTATATATAAAACTATATCAAGTATTTCTCTTTGGTATTCTGTAATTCTGTAAAAAAAACATATTATTTATATTTATTTATTATTTAAGTATTTTTAAAATAAGGAAACATACGTGTTTTTTTTAGGAATTTTTATACTAAAATTAAAGTACAATATTTCTTTTAGCTTTCACAATCCTCTTTAGATGAGAGCTTATATAACTGTATCCCATACATTAACTGATTCATTTGTTTTAATGTAATTAAGTTATGTATATGCTTATTTGTCGACTTGGGGATACTTCTAAAAAATAGGTAGAAATCTATATATTTAGATTTTTGAGGAAAAAAGTATTCAAAATGTGTAATAAACATAGTTTTCGTACAGGATAACTAAAAAATATATCTAGAACAAATAAAATATATCTATGTGCATTCTCCTAAAGACAAGGACATATAGATATAGAACGCTGGATATACTCGTACTTGATGATTATTAAAACTATATAAAAATTTTTAAATCGGTCACAATATCTTATCAATTTTCAACAAGTACAGGGTATACCAACAGGCAGTGCAATATTTTGTACAGTACATTTTGGAGGTCCATCAAATCGGTTTTAACTGCACCGAAATTTATGACAAAAGCTCATGAGCTTTTGATGGACCAGAGAGAACAGTTTTTATTGAGTTTTTCGAAAATTCTGACAAGCGTTCTGAAGGGGGGTGGGCATATGAAATGCAGTCGGGACTGTGCAAGATCGCATTAATTTATTAATTTAATGGCACAAACGTTATGCGGCCCGGAGGGGGGATCGCACAACAACAAGTGGCAGGACGAGGGGTAGAGCGGTTGGGGGCGACCCGGCAGTTTACCTCGGGCGGCAGCGCATACACACGGGGCGTTTCTAACAATGTTATGCCAGATGAGCGCCTAAATGATCGCGATCAGTTACCTGCCAGCCCCATCCATCCAGCCAGGGCAAGCGAGGACCAGCCCGGCAAACGTGCGTCCACTTAAACCGCAGACAATCTTCATTATGGCCACTGGAGGGCACACAGCTGCAGCAGCTCCGATTTGAGATACACCAGCGCTGATGCTGATGCGGTCGCAGTCCGAGTTGTTGTTGCTGTAGCCGCTGCCAGGTGAGGTGTTTATTAAGGTGTAATGCAATTTTTCATATTTCTTTTATTCTCTCAAAGCGCGCGTGGGCGGAGCAACTGGAAAATTGCAATAATATGTTTGTGTATCTTTTCTTTTTGGCAACAAAATGGATGCACAATGCAGGCCATGAAAGCCACCAGGCGGCTGTGGCAACGGCAACGGGGAGAGGCCAGCAGCAAACGGCGCAAAAAGTGTGGCAACATGTTTGAGGTTTTCGCTTTTCCGACATAAATAATGGTCATAAATTGAGCATGGCCGGAGCTAAAAATTCAGTATTTATAGCCAAATGATAAAAATAAGATTTATTAACATTTTGCTGCCCCGCACACGTAAACACACACACACACACACACACACACGCAGTGCGATTTTCACACACCCCAAAAGAAAAAAAAGAATATAGCGAAAAGAGGAAAACACAGAATGCCGCGCAAGAACATCCGTTTCGTTGCGCCGTGTGGCTGATCCTACGCCCAAAGTGGGTGCGTTTATATACATATATATAATATATATATCATTTCTGCTACAATTCGTATGAATTAACACTTGGCTGCAACGCTGGCGAACAGCCCACTTAGTAAGCTATTATATAATGCCAAGCGTCTCCGACCCCAGCATCACTAACCAGGTCAATCGGGCTGTGTCCGGCCGTCTGTCCATCCGTCCGTCTGAATGCCTTATTCTATGAAACCATAATACTTCAACTTTTAATCCAAAAATCCATTTAAAATGAAAATGGGTAAAAAAAGGCTACAATGGTTTTGTGCAAATGTATGTAACAGGCAGAAGGACGCATCTCCGACCTCATAAAATATATATATTCTTGATCAGCATCCGTAGCCGAGTCGATTTAGCCATGTCCGTCTGTCTGTCTGTCTGTGCGTCTGTCTGTATGAACATGTCGATTCAGAGACTACAAAAGCTAGAAAGTTGATCTTGGAATCATTCGGTTCGTATATACCATACGTAGATCAAGATTATTTCAAATCATCGATAACTCTGTTTTTTTATTGTCGATATTTATCGATTTTTGACTCGGTTTTTTAGGCATAACTAAAAAACGAATCATGAACAAAAAGACTATCCTTATGAAAATCGGTTGAGTTTTGGCAAAGTTACGACTAGGGAGAGTTGTGACCTATCCTTATATGGGAACACTATGGTATATGTACGAACATTTTTTACATGAATTTGGACCAAAAATATTATTTTTAAACTGAAATATAAAATTAATCTAGACACCAAGCCATGAACAAAAAGACAATCTTTATGAAAATCGGTTGAGTTTTGGCAAAGTTACGACTAGGGAAAGTTGGGACCTATCCTTATATGGGAACACTATGGTATATGTACGAACATTTTTTACATGAATTTGGACCAAAAATTTTATTTTTAAACTGAAATATAAAATTAATCTAGACACCAAGCCATGAACAAAAAGACAATCTTTATGAAAATCGGTTGAATTTTGGCAAAGTTACGACTAGGGAAATCTGGGACCTATCGTTATATGGGAACACTATGGTATATGTACGAACATTTTTTACATGAATTTGGACCAAAAATTTTATTTTTAAACTGAAATGTAGAATCCATCTAGACACCGAACCATGAACAAAAATACCATCCTTATGAAAATCGGTTGAGTTTTGGCAAAGTTACGACTGAGGAAAGTTGAGACCAGTTACACCCGACTTCAACGTCCATATTTATTACTTTCACTTACACTACTTACATGTCCTAGTCGCTTCCCCCGAGACCCCTCGATTATAATTTTTTTATCAAACACTTTAAGGGGGGGGGGGGGGGGGGGGGGGGGGGGGGGGGGGGGGAAGGATCATTTCGTGGACGCGCCTTTTATGGCGTTTCACAATTAGTGCAACGCATCGCCTGCGGCTGGCCGTGCCACAAACAAGATTTCAATAAGAAATTCACAAAATCAGAGAATCACAAAATCAAGCAAATGTAGCAGCCAAAAGCGAAATAGCAGCAACAACAACAACAATAACAACAACAACAACAATAACAGCAACAACTGCGTCGCACACGCAGCCTGATTTTAATCAAATTCACAGCATTGTTTGCCCGTCAAGCAGCAAAGGGCGATTATCACAGGCGCAGGACTAGGACTAAGGAGGCGCGACAACCACGCAAAGGCCTCCATATAGTTGTTGTTATTGTTGTTGCCGTTGTTGTTCTTATAGCAAATTCCAAGCGCATTTCATACGGCACCACGGGCAAAACAACGACAACAACAACCAGACCGAGCAACAAGCCATAAGGCTGCTCCATATTGGGGCAACCGCAACGGCATCGCCATCGCGCGTGACCACAGCTGCCCCAAGCGTTGAGGTACCCACCCACTTATCGCAACATTGCTTTATGGCAAATTTCGCTGCTGACCGACAAACAACGCGCCTTCATCATGTTAATGTATGTATATAATGTAAAACTCATGAATATCATTAAAAAAAATGAAATCTGTAAGCAAGCATTAAATTGTTGTAATAACAATGAAAATGCTCGTGCATGCGATTAGCCGCTGATAGCTTCTCAAATTTTACTTAATATGCAAAGTAATATTTTTGAATTTGTAAAGGCGGCTGGGCAATTCTGACGTCACATTCAATTTAATTGTTTTAATTATCTGGCAGACCTGGAGCCTTGCCAGATCAGTGGGAATCATTAACAATGTTTGCAGATGCTACACGGTCACACTGTCGCGATAGTTATCGCACTATCGATACTGTCTCGATAGAACTTATCGTCATAAATATATTCGCGAACGTTGTCAAAAGTGTTGTCGATGCGTTGCCCACCATTTAGATTATAGTTTATTTAAAGGTAAATAAATATCGGCAATGTGTCCGTTTACTGGTGTTTGTGATTGCATATTGTTTGGGTGAACAACAAATGATTTGCCGCTGGCATGCAGGCAGCACGGCCTAATTATATGATCAACCATTAACAATGAGAGATAATTTTCTCTTGTCCAGCTCGGTTTCCCCGTGTATTTTGTGCGTCATCATTGTGTTTGCTATTTAGTTGCAAATATATGCAATATTGTTGACGAACTAAGCAAGTTACCGGTGCACTGTACATCTCGTTTCGTATTCGTTTGTTTGATTAGAAAGTCGGCTGCGTTATTGCGGGTGCGCGGTACGCGAAGCTCCAGAAACAGCAGCTACAAATCGTACGTCAAGGCGAAATACGAAAAAAAAAACAACATAATATAAGCAGCGCTCTCGCAGCGCCCGACATTGCCCAGAGTTGTGCTCTTTGTTGCTCTAGCTCTGCCGCCTGACGGCTGCTCAGCGCTCAGTGACGAAATAGCGTCGGCGGCGTTTGCTGTGTTGTTTTTTAAAGGTCATGGGTATCTGCAGGGGGAGGGGGTTGTTTTTGCGCTTTGTTTTGTTTTGCGGCAGAAAGAACGCGAACGAACGCCTCGAATGAAATAAGATAATCAATTTTGTGTTTTTTGTCTTTTGTTATTGTGGTTGTTGGCAGGCGCCAAAATGGATTTCGCCAGCGTTCTAAATAAGAGCGAACCACACCAACGCACGATCATACACCTGGATATGGACTACTTCTATGCCCAGGTGGAGGAGCTGCGGGATCCCACGCTGCGCGCCCGTCCGCTGGCCGTGCAACAGAAGAATTTTGTGGTCACCTGCAACTATGTGGCCCGTGCAAAAGGCGTTACCAAGCTGATGCTTATCGCAGAAGCGCAGCGTCTCTGCACAGATCTGGTGCTGGTCAATGGCGAGGATCTGGCACCGTATCGCCTCATGTCCCAGAAGATATACGATCTGCTGTTGAATTACACGCCCGACGTGGAGAAGCTCGGATTCGATGAGAACTACATGGATGTGACGGCGCTGGTCGAATTGCGGCAGGCGCATGCAGCCGAGGCGCAGCGGAAGCCACCAATTGGACACATTTATCCGGCGGACGGCACACTCCTCAGCGCCTGCAGCTGTGGCTGTGCCCAGCGCCTGGCAATTGGCACACGCATCGCCCAAGAGATACGTGACGAGCTGCACCTGCGCCTGGGCATCACATGTTGTGCAGGCATTGCCTACAATAAACTGCTGGCCAAGCTCGTGGGCAGTCGCCACAAGCCCAACCAGCAAACGGTGCTGGTCTCCACCTACGCTGAGCAGTTCATGCGTGAACTGAATGACCTACATAGCGTGACGGGCATTGGACAGAAGACCCAAATGCTGCTGCTGGAGGCTGGCATCTCCAGCGTAGAGCAACTGCAGCAATGCGACATGGAGTTCATGCGCAAGAAGTTCGGCTTCGAGACGGCCACCAAGCTGCGCAACATTGCCTTGGGCCGAGATAGCAGCTCCGTTCGTCCGACGGGAAAACCCAAGACGATTAGCGTCGAGGATGCCTGCAAGACCATCTCAGTGCACACAGATGTGACGGACAAGTTTCGCATGCTGCTTAAGCGACTGATGGAGCAGGTAAGCAGCCATTTCTAAACAGACGATTCCGAGCTCATCACTTTGTCCTTCAACAGGTGGCCGAGGATGGTCGCATACCCATTGCCATTAAGGTGTTGCTGCGCAAATTCGATTCGCAGAAGAAGAGCAGCCACCGTGAGACCAAACAGGCCAACATTTTACCCTCGCTGTTCAAGACTTCGGTGTGCGCCGGCGAAACGGGCGTCTGCAAGGTGCAGTTGGCGGATGGGGCATTGGACAAGCTGCTCAAGATTATCATGCGCCTCTTTGAACGCATCGTGGATTTGAATAAGCCCTTCAACATCACACTAATCGGCTTGGCCTTCTCCAAGTTTCAGGAGCGCAAGGTTGGCTCCTCATCCATTGCAAACTTTCTCATTAAAAAGGCCGACCTGGAGGTCCAGTCCATCACATCTCTAACGAACACGAGTCTCACTAGTCCCACGTCGGAGAGCAGTCCGACGGCGACAAGCGGCGACGAAGCCGCCTTTCGTTCCTCACCGACCACGTTCAAGCCAAGTGATCAGTTCAATAGACGCCGCGCCACCACAGCGTCACCGGTGCCTATGCTGTTGGACAATGGGTCCGAGTCGGCGGCCACCAATTCGGATTTTAGTGACTTCTCCGAAACGGAAGTAGAGCCATCGCCGAAGAAAAGTCGTATCGGCCGTGTGCTGGTCTCCAAGCGCAGTCGTCTGGCCGTCGATGTCTCTGATACAGCCGCCGATGTCGCATCACCCAGCAAACTGCGCGTCTGCGATCTGCGGCTCAACTCACGTGACAGCGAGAAGGACTTTCCCATGAGTCCCATTGCCGCATGCTCGCCGTCCACATCTGCAGCAGCTGCTGCGCCGCGCTTTCGCACCATTCAGCCACCCAATACGCTGCTCAGCCGCATCGATGGCAGCCTGCGTTTTTTACCCGCACGCACCGCCAGCCGCATCAGCTCCAATGCCAGTTCCACGGCCTCGTCGCCGCTGCCCTCGCCCATGGATGATACGGTAAGTGCGCCCAGCACGCCCACCACAGCGCTCGAGCTACAGGTGGCGGCGCCGGCGCCCGGTGTTGCAGCGACCACAGAGGCAGCCTCTGGCGACGCACTCTCCCACATTGCTTATCCCGCTGGCGTCGATGCGCAGGTGTTCAAGGAACTGCCCGTTGAGCTGCAGAACGAGCTGATTACCTCGTGGCGCAGTTCGCTGGTTGTGGCAGCTGCCAATGCCGTCGAACAGGCAACGACTAGTGGTCCCAGCTCAGGCAGCGCCAGTGGCAGCAACGGCGGCGGCGGCGCCACACAAAAGAATACTTTGTATCGTTATTTCCTGAGGAACAAGTGATGTTGTAGTGCGTGCAACGCAAAATCTGCCTATTTAGGTTTAAAATCGATACATTTATACATAATAATATACTATATATACATATTTTTATAGGTTTGTGGTATTAGCATTGTATGTACATGTAATTTTTTTAGATGAGCTAATGATGAAATTCCCTTTTGCATTATTCAGTACGTTTATTAATTCATATACACTTCATTAAATACTCACATACATAATTGTTTAGGTGCCCTACTTAAGCTAACTTTCTTTTTGTTTAACCATACAAATGGTCTTAACTGAGAACGTTTTATGAGCTCTCATATTTTACATAAATATTCGTTAAAAAAAACAAAGCGTATTTTATTTATTTTTTTATCGCATGGAAATTGGGAATTGTTCGCTTGACTTGATACAAGTTAAACTGAAATACATACAAATTGAAGTCTTGTAGTTTACCCCTAAATTGGCAACAACGAAATCTATACAAAAATGGAAAAGTATGTAGAGAAACAGTGTAAAATTTGTTTAGGGCGACCTATTATCATACATAACTATATAACTACATAATAAAATAAAGATTAGTCTTTGAAGCAGGATATCGTGTGAGTTTGTGTTTTTTAAAGAACCGTCAATAACAGCAAAAAGGCAGCTCAGTGGCTCAGCCAGCCGCATTTGATAAAGAACTTGCGCAGCGAGATTTCCATGGGACTGCCCAGCGATGGAGCACCGCTCAGGCAGACCGTTTTCAATGATAGATACGTTGTGGGCGTTATGTTATGCTTTTTGCAGACATCCAGCTCGTTGTGGGTAAGCAGATTGCTACCCAGTGGCTGTGGCAAACGCTTCAGTTCATCCAATTGGCTGCGCAGTATGTAACTCATGCTGGGCGGCGGCTGCTGTTGCTCCTCGGTTGTATTATGGCTGCCGGCGACGGCATCGCTTAGTTGCAGCTGTTGATGCAGCTGCGATTTTGCGCCGCTTGGCTGCAGCTGCTGATGTTGTGGGTTGCCCTTCGCTGCTGCTGTCGATTGGGGCAGACTCGCCTGGGCTGCCATCATCGTAACCGTGGAAGTCGCTGCCGTCGCTGTTATTGCCGAGTCCACCGTCATCCCCTGACCCATGCCCATGCCCAAGCCCATCGGCGTCGATGTTGTCATTGTCGTCGGCAGCATCGTTGTCGTAGCTGCCGACGATGTCCGATAGCTATCCAAGTAGCTTCTGTTGGGCAATAATGCGCCGGAGCAGGTCGGGTCGCCGATGTGGTGCATGCTTCTTGGTGCGATTGAACTTGAACTTGCCTCGGCGCCGCTTAACGGTTCGCTATCAAGTAGTCATCGATTAGATATTAAAGATCAATCAATCATCGAGCATCAAACTTACGCCTTTCTGGGATTCGCTTGAGGGGAGTGCAAGGAAGAGCTTAGCGGCCGATGACTTCCATTGTAGGGCTGTGTGCTGTCCTGTGGTTAAACATTGTCTTATACAACCATTCAAACGCTGCGAGTTGGGCGCGTTGATAATACAAAGGAGCTGAATATCGTGAAAGTAGACAAGAGACAAGGAGAACAGTTTGATTTCGTTGCGATTCATCTAACATAGCTGCAACCAGAGCTGGAAAACCCACAACAGAGCCACTCTCGATTCAAATAGTGAATCCAAATTACATTTTCAATTGCCAAATAGTTTTCCAGCTTTAGCAAACACGATATTCAACTCGCCATGCATTCAAATTGAGGGACAAACACACAAAACATAAATAACATGACAAACTTACGGTCTTCCCATGGCCGTAGGGTCCGGTGGAGCGATGTGTGGCCATTGCAGCATGCTGCTCAAAGTGACGGCAATCGTCGATCTTGGTTATGCCATTATAGCGATAACGATACAACTCCGACTGTCGTATGCGCAGCTCCTTCTCGCGCTCCAGCGAGCCCAGCAGACGCTCATACTCGTTACACGAGTAGAACTGGGCAAAAACCCGAAAACGATCCCGAAATTCCTTCTGCTCTTTGCTCAGGCCCGGATACAGCGCGTAATTGCGATTACGAAAGAAATTAGACACCAGCTGATAGTCGCGCACCATGCGTTTCCGACGGGCACGTTCACGCAGGCGGCGGGTGTAGATGTCAACGTGTGCCAGCTTTAACATAACGTCGACTTCGACATCCTCTGAGCTGAATGTTATCGTGGAGATCAACTGTTCGGCAGTTGGATCGTATTCGCGCTCAAAGCTATCACGATTGGGCATATAGCCCAGTTGCAGCGCTTCCTCATTGGTTATCTCTAGGGGTGGCAGGCGTGCGAGTGCATTGGCGCCCAGCGGGCCAGTATCATCCTCCGTATGATCTATGAGGATTGGCCGTTGCAGCTGAGCCGGCGTCCAGGTGGCCTTGCCAATGGTGCCGTTCACAAACTTATTTACATACTCCTCCTTGGCATCCTCGGCCGACTTGGTCTCGATGTGCTTGCTAATGTCCTCCCAGTTTCCAAAGCCGTACTGCTCGATGGCATCCAGGAGTCGGATCTCCTCGCGCGCCGTCCAGGCGCCCTTGCCGCGGAAGACGCTTAATATCGCTGTGCCCGTGTCCATAAACTGATAAGCGTGGTTATTTTGATGCGCGCCAATCTCTGCGCCAGTAGCAAAGCACTACAAAAACAAACAAAAATCAAACAAATACAAATACACATACATTTGCGATTTGCCTACACAGAAAACAGCTGTTCAAAAACAACAACGTTGTGAAATTGCCCGGCTATATGTACAGTTTTAGATGCGTCAGCATACACACACATACACGCTACAGATTTTTCGCTTTGCCCGTGTATGTGTACTTTAGCACTGCGTATGTATGGTGTGGTAGCTTACACAAATACATGTACTTATACTTACTTGCAGGCACAGATCGAAATTTTCGCACTCAGCACAATGAACACGTATGCCTTGGATATCATCCTGGCAATTTGTGCAATTGTATTTTGTGAACAAGTCGGCAATTGTAGTCATTATGACTTTAAATAGCGTATTTTCTTAAATAAATGTATATGCGAAAAACGCACTATGCGACAGTCGCCATCTTGGCGCAAGAACAGAGTTGCCGTACCAATAAAAATATGCAAGCACCCTTGCTTTCTGGTGTGACCAACGCAGCAGTAATTGTGAGAGTTACGCGCGAGTATTTAAACAGAATATTTGTTTTGCATACAATATAATATATTTATTAAATTTCAAAAGTTTAATTCGAGAGTTTGCCTTTTTCTTGTAATAATCAATTTTTTATGCTAATATCACAAAAATAATAGATAAAACTAAAATATGAGAAACTGTTGCATAATATCAAACCGAAACCAATGAAATACATACAAATACATGTTTATGCATATACATATAAATACCGATTAATCTGTGGATAGCCTAAACGGAAAACATAAAAATTGTAAGCAATTAGGTGAATATAAATACAACTGTAGTTATGGGAAGGATCACACTTATAAAATAATAAAAATATAATAACATTTATAAAGCAATTGTAGTATGTAATGCAAATGCGTTGAATGATATACCGATGCTTAACTCTAAAAAAATGTATTACGCTGGGCTTTTAACGTATTGTAGGAATTACAATGAAGCTTGCTAAGATACGATTATATTAAAGTTGATTATTATTGATTAGTTTTATATGTTGAATATGTATATAATATTGCTGTGTCCTTCCGAGCAGCAGCCGCTTTGGTATGTGGGATGGGAGTTTCATTTCTCTGGGTAAGGACTAGTTTTTGTGTTGCATGGCATTTGTGGCTACTGTTGCTAGTTTGCTTAGACCATAACAGAAACAAAAATAAAAACAACAAAATAAATAGTAAAGTAATGATATTAGAAATTTAACATAAATCTAATGGCAAGTTTTTGTACAGCTGCGTTTTAAAAACGCACACTTACAAGAACACTTCAATTCGAATACCTAAAAATCATCTAAATAAGTCTATTTGAGCGCCAAATTCGTATTGAGAAGTCGCGCCTTTTTGTGTTTTTGCATTCGTATTTAATTTGTTATATTTTCTTATGCCTTCCGAGATTCACAACGGCAGTTGGTCGCACAATTTGTCACAGTTAAGTTATTTAATTCGAGTTTTTGATTGCGATTACGTGGCGTAAGGAACTAAGAAATACTATTCAAACACGTTCAGGCGCGACGGCAAGCATTGTCATGTGCGACAGGCAACAGCCCAAAATATTTTAGGGCCGCATCCTTGTCACCGATACGAGACTCATAAACAGATGTCGGTTATAACGGCCCGGGCGGGGCAAACAGAAACAAATGCAAAAATGTTTCCTAAAACATAACTATAAACTAATTTGGTATTTAAAGTCTTTGTGTCTTTGTCCGCAATTCGATTATGATAAAAATTCCGTGGCGTACAGTGACCGGCAAGGCAAACTAACAACAGCAACAATGGTAACAAACTGCCAGTTAACTCACTTGGGGATTCCTTGATCATTATAATCGGGCTATTCGCTGCGGCTGCTGTTCGGTTCGGCTTTTGTTGTTTTCCTGCTGTATCGTCTGTGTCGTGTTGTCTGGCTTTTGGCAAGGAAGCATCTAAACGTTGGCTAAGCATGGCTACTACTGGCGCTAAAGCCAGGCAGGGGTTTTGATTTGGGCTGGGAACGATTCTTGTTGGGATTCTAGTCACACGAATATGCAGCTCTGTGCATAAATTGTGCTTGAAAACTGCCTTATCGCATAAGCTGCTGCTGCTGCTGCATCGTTCAACTCTAGGTGTCGTTGGTGCGGTATTATTAGGTGGTTGTGGATTAAGTTGCTTCTTGATAAAATACTTGTGGGTTTTGTTCATCTTTAGTTACGGTTGAATCTGCTTCTTGGGTTTTTTTAACTCAGCATCTTCGTCACGCTTAACTTCAGTGTAGCGCTCTCCCTTAAGCGAAACAATCTTATTATCACGATAGCGCACAAGCTTGCGCGGCTCCATTTTAGGCACCACCGGCTTGTACTCGCGTTGAGTGGCATTCTTGTCGACATAGGAGTACCTAGAAGGAAGCTGTTGAATTAAATGCTTACATTATTTAATCCTAACACACTATATACCTAGCTATAATACGATTCTTTAACTCGTTATCATCAACCACAATGTTCTTCTTCATGCCCACGGTGTGAGTCTTATCGGTCAGGCTTTGATTAGTCTCCTGGCGATGCAGTAGTATTTGTGTAGCACTATCGATATCGCCTTTGGATATGGCAATGCAATGCTTTATCTGCAAAAAATTTCACATAATTTGATCAGCATTATCCTTTACGTAAAGTGGCCCAACGCTGAAGACATTATTTACGTAGCAACAAAATTCATAATTTTGACCTTAATCCGAACAAAACCATAATTCATATGGTTGGTTTGTTTAAATTTATAAAAAAAAAATTTGTTTGACGATAACTATAAACACAAAAAAACATAAATATCGAACCGAACATAAATTCTAGACATTTCTTTAAGCGGTGAACCGCAGAACTGGGTATTATATTATTATATCCTTATAATTCGGTTTAAAATTTAGTTTTTGAATAACAGTACCGTTACGATTTATCCAAATTATACTTTCCAATAGGTTTTTACCACAACTTCAACTACTTTATCAGATCACACACTATTAACTCACCTCCACGTAGGCGGTGTCAGGAAACATCTCCTGCAGCACCTCGGCCTCATCCAAAAAGTAATCGCAATTGGAGCTGGAGCTGTCCGTGGAGCCTCCATCGCTGGTCTCAGACAAGTGCTGCGAACGCTTGCTGCCACATCCGTTGCTGCTGCCACCGCTGCTGCTGCTATTGTTCGAGGACAGCTCATCCTTTTCGGAAATGGATGAGTTTCGTGCACGCAATTTGGACTCTGGTATAATGCTCGACAAGCTCAAGGCGCTGTAAAACACATTTTATGACGAGAATGATATACAAATGGCAATGACCACATAACATGTCATGGCTTACTGGAGCGATAAATTGACCGTGCTATGGTTCCCCTGATTCTTTTCCATATCGGTTAGTTCGTTGGCTAGCTTATAAATCCACTCGCAAATGACGCCCTGGTCAATAGTGGAGAACTCCTCAAAGTAGGCACCCATCATCTCCACAAAACCCTCCACATCAAAGCACGGGTCCTGCGACGCCTCCTCCAGTATGGATATGATATAGGAGAGAACAATCTCGTCCACAACGCTGAAATCGGCACCCGGAATGTGCGCGCTGACAAATCGCACAAGACTCCGCTTTACCATCTCGTGTTGCTTCTCCAAATTGGTCATGATTGCACTATTCTATAGCGGTTTGTCTGATTTGTTGATTGATTTTTTTTTTTCTGTGCGGCGAATTTCGGTCGCCTTTACTGCTGCAGTATATATGCTTGTGTGTGTGCAAGTTAGTAGACAAACTTGTGATATTTAAGGAAAATTAGTTAACAAAGTATAAGACCTCAATGTTGACGCGAATTGGCGAAAAACTTAGAGACAGAATACGATTTAAATAGCGTACTTTTCGCTAGCTGCGCCTTTCTTTTGCTGCTCCTGCTTCTTCTTCCCAATCAATAATACTTTTGCATCGCAATTGCGAGCAATAGTATCGTTATCGATATAAAAATACTGCACATCATAATGTATCGATATAATACTGTTTGCCTTTACAATTTAAAATGCAAAATAACGTAAATATCGTAAAGAAATCCTTGCTTTATGCTGTTCATTTGTTTTATAATAAATAACGATGCATTTATTTGTACATTATTTTGTAAGAACAACCATTGCATTTGACGTTCGGATCCCATGAAATATAAGTTTTATTTATATAATAATGCAATGTAAATTATTTATACTATAATATGTAAGTATATAATAACATAATATAAAAATGTATGTATATTATTACATAACAACAACTATAATGCATAATTATAGTAGAAATAATATTGCCCTGCAAAAATAAATAACCGTTTCCATTCATACACAACTAAGTTGATTATGCAGATATCGATACATTTTATGACTAATCTTTTGGTCAGTTTGACCTAAGAGGTATTATTATTATTATGATATTTTTATACATTTTGCAGCACTAACATCAAGTGCAGTAATTTAAATATGCAAAAACAACAAAAGCGTTTTGAACGCGGAAGCGTCCCAATACTTGACATATATACATATATACATGTATGTATTTCTAACAACTATAGGCCATAATATGGCACAACAGTTTCATTTACGAGCTGTAACATTTTCGAAATTATTGCAAATTACGTGTCAGAGCTTAATGCTTTCACAAATAATTGAATTTTAACTACAGCCAACTAAACCAGGTCAAAGTCTTGGCAAAGTCAAGGCATCGTTCTGATAAGTTCAAATTGGTCGATGCTATCAAAATCTCGGCCAAGGAGCTGCTAAACCTGCAAAATCGGTATTAGTTGCTTGTAGCGGTAAACGTTATTATATTGAACGATGACAGTATTTATATATTGAAGTTCAAGGCCTTTATCGCTGCCACACAAAAGAGAATCGAGAGAATCACTAATTAAAAACCACGCGAAACGCATACCAATGATAAAAGCCATACTAAATATGTAAATGAAAATCGATTTTGAAACATGTATTTTTAAACTAAAGACCCGGAAGCCTGGTGAGCCGCTATTTGGACAATTGAATTGCTTTATTTTTCGGACTGGAGCAAATATTGGCGTATGTAGTTAACAGCTTGTTTTGGGAAAGCTCTCTGACTGATCGATGGGCCATTTTTCCCATGCACGAAATGTGTTAACTGGTTTCGGATTTGCGTAATTTCTCGTAAAACACCGTAATGAGTGGCGACATGTCATAAGAGCTGCCTTTTCAGTTCGTGACAATGATAATAAATCAATTATGTGCAAGCTATTTTTACGCTTCTTAACTTTTCAGTGGATATATAAGTGTGATATTTGTTTACTTTGTCTAGCATTTATTTTGGATTTACCGGGCGATATCATCGTCGATATACACAGCGCGTGACTCTAAAAGAGGTTAATAAACTTTTTAAAAATAAACAAAAAGTTTTTGCACAATTTGGCAAATCAGAAAACATAACAGTTTTGCTTTCTTTTGGCCCGCTTCGTATTCGCGATAATTGCTTCAAACTTGACCTTAGAAAAAAAATGTATTTATATACACATAAAATAAATAAAAAATCAAAAAACCCAGCAATTAACACGACTTTAACTACGGTTTCAACTTGCTGCAAGTCGAATAACAAAGAAACGGCAAATGGATTGACCAAGACCGGGCCGAAGCCAAATCGACAGGCTTGACTTTGTATCTGTATCTGTATCTGTGCATTAGTATTTGTGTTTGTCTCTGGGCATGGCACCGCGTTCTATCCGCTGCCAGCGCTGGCTGCGCAGCGTCGCTGGCGACGTCAGCGCTTCGGCCGGCGGATGAACGCACGTATTTTGTTTATTTATACAGCCGAACCTGTAGAACTCCGTATTAGTGTCTTCTTGGCGTTCGCCGTTGACGGTTTTCTCGTACAACAATTCCCAGCTCCCAGTGTGAGTGTTTCTGACTGCAGCTCAGCTCAGCTCCGTGGTGCAGTGCGTGTGTGCGTGTGTGTGTGTATGTGTGTGTGCCCAACGGGATCATCACAGGCAAATACAGAGAGAGTACAAACAGGTACGGAAGTGAACCTAGCTTAATGTGAAAGTGAAGCTCAGCGATGCCACAGGCATAAATTACTATTGGCCAATTGTCCTGCCTTTTTGGGGCTGGCTGCTAAAACATGCCGTCAGACTTTTAAATAGACTGAACAAACTTGCATTGTTTTACACACAAAGTTGGCGACTGTGCTGCAGTTTGCAGTTGCTCGACGGGGCAGCAGCTTGGCTGCCTTGACTAATTTTCGTTAGTTGCAATTTGTGGCTCTTTGCTAATGCTTCTTTATTGGTGCTTGGCTCTAGCTGTCTAGCTGATTTTTTCTAGTTGACCTTAACCCAATGCAATGCACATAGATTAAGTGCTGAAAACTTGTCTGCTGCTACTTGCAGCTACTTGGCTGCAATTTTGCCAGTCAGCCAAGGCCAAGACTGACAACTTTGAGGCGGCCAAAACTAAACGGTTTGAACTTGTAATCAATAAATGGCGATTGCATTGCAGCTGCACCAAGATCAAAACTAACAATTGCCAATTGCCACAGCTGCTAACGCCCCTCCCCACAATTTCATGGCTAAGTCCACAAATCGAGCCTAAGCACGTGCACAAATCCACACGAATACCAAAAGAGTTTGACGCTTTGAACAGGCCCGAAGAGTCAAAAACCCAATTAACGCTGCAAATATTTGCCAAGTAATTAAACACTGCCTCTTTGGCTAAGACGAACCTATTTTCGTCTGCCCAGCCCCGTTGCCAACGCAGCGTTTCGGCCACATTCATTCGAGGCCTAAACCAGCGTGAAAACATATACTAAGTTATATAATTTATGCATGTTTGTGCATTTAAATAATTAACCTTTGCACCCCCATGAAATAGTTAATGCAAAGCAATTTATAAATTTGGTAAATATTACTTTTGTTCAGGTACTTAAGCATAAACATATATGTATGTTTAACAGAACCCACGATCGTTGATAACTATAATAAGGAAATCTATTAAAGCCAAATTAAAGAATGAATAAAAAAGAAAAAACCATTAATAAAGCTCATAAAAGTTTGAACCAAACTTGAAACTTAATGTGCAGCGTATATTGTACCATAAAGATTGGCTGGCAAATGCATATATATTAATATATACAAGGTCCAAAGAGATATATAAAAGACTTTTGACTTACTCCACACATTTTTTTAAATTTTTTTTTTATTATGATTTTTTTATAAGTATAGTGTAGTATGGTACATAAATACATAAGGTAAATACTTATATTTATATGTTTAGCTCAAACAAGAAAATAATTTTCTTATGAATATATTCAATATATAGTGCCCCAAATGATATAGCCTATAGCACAGCAAGTAAACAAGATTTTGCATACTTGCACCTTAATGTGTTTATTCCCTGCATAGGGAAATTATAATTCTATATAGAAAAGTCTGAGCGATTGTTTGATTTGACATAGCACGACTGCGTGTGAAATCTCGTTACAATGTGTGCGCACACTAAACATCCGTCCCGGGGCCCACATCTGGTGCTAATGCTGTTTGGTACTTTGGGTACTAAGCCTAGGGATCACACGGCACTTGTCAATTTGTGTGAAAAAACCCCGAGAGAGAGGGGCAAAAACACATTTGTCGCCCAATGGCGTGTAATTATTAACTTAGTGCAATTACCTAAGTGCAACTCACAAGTTGCAGATGCAGCTGCAGTAAAGATCATTAAATGCGGCATTAAAAGCGTGTGAAAAACACAAGAATAGATATATATAGAAATGTGTGTATATATGAGTGAGAATAAGCAGACAAACTGGGCTTGTGCGAACTTTGTTCGCTGACAGCAAATTTGGGGGCCGTGGTTCAATTTATTTTTGTTTAGGGTAATTTCCCCGGGTTAATGAGATATCAAGCATTTGTTGAAGCTTCGGTCTGGACACGATTTTTGACAGCTGCCAAAGTTTCAACTAAAAATCGAGCACAGCAATTTCGATTCTGACAGCGCTGCGATTTTTTTGTTTTTCTGTTTTTTTCAGACACTTGAGCAATAAGCAACAATAACGAGACAAATACACGCTGTTAAAGGCTACGAAATTCGCAAAAATCAATTATGCATACAAATCAATTTGTGTTGCGTGCACCGCTGTATTTATTTTTTTACTTTTTTTTTATTATTGCTTTCATTTGTTTATACATTTTAGTTGTTGTTTTATTTTGTTTTTAGTTTTGTTCGTTTTCTTTTTTACTAAAGAGGCGATGGCGAAGGGCAGAGCACGCGGAAGAGGCTAGGCATGGACAGCTCAGAGAGCTCAGTGCTCAGAGCTCGTCCAGCGGCCTTTGGGCTTACAAAACGATGGCAAACTGTAGCAGCGTAAAAGGTGCGCGCTCCCAAACTAGGCACAAGGGCAGGTGGCAGGTGGCTGGTGGGAGGGGAGGGGAGCCATCAGCGTCAGTCAGTCAGTGAAACTGTCAAGTGTCCAACTGTTCCGACTAGCTGGCCGTCCAGCTGTCCGTTTGTCGTTTGGCGTCACATTTTTGGTCGTGATAATGCCGCACAGCTCATTTTCCTGTCTCCAGTGTCAATCTGCCGCCGCTGACGCTAGCAGCTCGACGCATCGTCGCCTTGCATACAAATCAGCTGCGGACACAAGATCAGCTAGCGTCGTCAGCTCGCTGCTCCACCCGGCCCGCTGGCCGCCATAGCTAGGGCCTGGGCTAAGCTGGCAATGTGGCACAGTCGTTGGCATTGCAGTGATCGTGTGAGATCAGTGTGATAGAGTCATCAAACATCCACGGTGTATGTTTACAGTCTCTCTCAACATACGAGATTCACAGCTGTATCGAGCATACGCCATGTGTGTCGCCTGAATTTCTACGCGTGTTGACGATTTGCATAACAATTTGTAATTGGAGCAAATTTGTGGATTGATAGCTTGTGCCACATACAAGGCTTTGTGCAATGCGTATTAAAATCATAAAATCTATCAAAAAAATTTTAAATTAATTTACATCAATCTTATTTCGATAATAATGCTATAATTAAGCCGTGATTTAAAGGCCCTTAACAGTTGAAATTCTAGTTAAAAATTAAACATTCCAAGCCACAAAACAAAGGGACAAATAGGCCGTTAACCGGAAGTGTTTGGATATGTTTCGGTCTTAAGACACAGATCAACGTTCACAAGAAACGTTAAGTGTATTTAATGTCTCCTAATCAGTTCCAACACAAATTAAGTTGAATACACATGTAGCTAAGATTGACATGCGGACAGAAATCTCCTCGGCCAAAAACAAATGTGCCTAATGTTGTTCCGCGTGCAATTTAAATAACAAAAAGGAATGAATTTTTGTATATATTTTTCGATATATATAAGACATTTAAATAAGCGAGCCAGAAGCCAGTTATGCAAGTAGCAAATGTGGCTATGTAAATGTTTAGAACATTGCCTTTATGTGTCGCAGTATCTGTGTGCCTGGGTGTGTGTGTGTGTGTGTTTCTGCGCCATCTTGAATATTAAAAGCTCAGAAGTTGTAGATACACTTGGCATCTGCAAGATGAATGCCAAAGTTATACGACTTTAGTGCCAAGGCGAGAAATTGAAATTTAGCCTTGTAGAATGCCACTACACACACACACACACACACACACACACACACACACATACACACACACAGAGAGCTCAACTTGATCTGGTCTTTAAGCCACCAACTTGCGGTCGCTGCCGCAGAACAACTATAGCCAAGCCAAGCCATCAAGAAGCCGAGCGTTTTAATTATGCGAATTCTCTTATTGATTTTTTTATATGTTTTATTTTTCAAGTATTTTATTTTTTGGTTTGTTAAATTTTGTTTTTTTTTTTTTTTGGTATTGCTGCACTGTGTTGGCATTGATCAATTGAGACATTGAATCATTTTTGTCCGCCAGCTGCTGCAGCCTCAGCGGCAGTTGATCCAGTCGCTGGCGTCATTTATTGGCCATACGGTTTTGGGCTTGTGTCGCCTCCCTTTGCATATGGGATAAGCATTTTCTTTTCATTAAATAAAATATTTGCGTGCTTGGCTGCATTCCTATGCCGCGCACGCTCACCTGGCGAGCATAATCAAGCACCCGGCTCCGCCTACAGTCGCAGCTCCAACTCGATCCGACTCGCCTCAGTGCGACGGACGTGCGCCGCCTGTCTAAGCAGCGGATCAGCTTAGAATATTTCATTCAATAATTTGGCAACGCGTTGTGCGGACGTCAATCGGCCACAAAAAAATAAAAATAGATATTCCCTCGATCTAACGAAAGTTTCGACCTCTTTCTTTGCAGTCCTAGCTAATCAAAAATGGCGACCTACATGAAGATAGTCGAGGAACGCATCTCCAGCCTGTCCAAGGGCGTGGGTAAGTAGCCAACTCACATCTCCACGCACTTCAATTGCTAAGTGATCTCACTTTTGGGACAGATGAGACCGTGGACAGCTGGTTTCTGATGAGTTCACCAACTCCAGTGGTGGCCGTGGTGTTAGTCTATCTAGCATTCGTGCTCAAGATCGGCCCGGAGTATATGAAAAACCGCAAGCCCATGGATCTGAAGCGCATTATGGTACTGTACAATGCCTTTCAGGTCTGCTATTCGATTTGGATGTGTCGCACGGTAAGTACACGTGGCGTATACGTAACAATTCAATGAATAATTATTAAACTCTCTCCCTTTTTGTTGTAATACATTTTTTACAGTCCTTTAGAGAGAGCAATGTGATGGCATCAATATTCTCAAAGAAATGCGAAATAAATCGCACACGCGAACAGAATCTGGCACTTTATTCGGGCGCCTGGTTCTATTTCTTCTCGAAGGTCATTGATCTGCTGGACACCACGTTCTTTGTGCTGCGCAAGAAGAACAATCAGGTCTCGTTCCTGCATGTCTACCACCATACGATTACAGTGCTATTCTCCTGGGGCTATCTGAAATATGCGCCCGGCGAGCAGGGCGTCATCATCGGCATTCTGAACTCTGGCGTGCACATCATTATGTACTTCTATTACATGGTCGCCGCCATGGGACCTCAGTACCAGAAGTATCTGTGGTGGAAGAAGTACATGACCAGCATTCAGCTGATTCAGTTCGTGCTGATTCTGGGCTATATGTTGACCGTGGGCGCCAAAGGATGCAACATGCCAAAGACGTTGACCTTCTTCTTTGTGGGCAACACGATCATCTTCCTGTATCTGTTTGGAAACTTCTACCGCAAGACATACAACAAGAACAAGAGCATCGATGCCAATGGCCATAGCATGCACAATGGTGGCAGGAGCATGAATCTGGCGCAGTCGGCGCTCCGCGCTGCTGGCGGCATGGGCTGCATGCCGATGCCCTCCAAGAGCAACAACAACGCCAGCAATTTTAAGCCCTACATCGATCTGAACAACAACAGTGTGAAGCCCCTGAAATTGGAATGAGCTGCCAGGCGAGGCTCGGGGTCATTGGTGGGGTTTATTTGTCTGTAGGTTAGCTTTACGTTTGTTAGAGCGGGGTTTTAGTCTAGTGTTAAATGTATATCCATTACCTTTTCTGTATATGAAATGATTCTTAATAACGAGCTTCTTACATTTGTGTAATGTATTAAGTTTATGCCAAACAGCAGAAGATTACATCCAAATACCTAGGCGTGTAAGTGTTTGTGTGTGCGAGTGTGTGCGTGTGTGAATGTGTCTGCGTGTCTGTGAATGTCTTGAAATGCAAGAAACTTATTGTTAATAATATTCGAAATTAAACTGTTTTCAAATATGTAAGTTCTGAACAAAATAAACACAAAACTTTTTAACTCTTTTTTAAAAAAAATCCAACTAGACTTTTTAATACCATATTTTTTATTTATTTATTTATTTTTTTTTTGAGTATGTTCTATGTGTTCTTTGCCGTTTTGGCCTTCAAGATCTTTCTAATCACCTGACAAACCAGTTGTGGTTCGATATATTTATGACAGCCGCAGGGTTCCCCCAAGCCCCTGAAATTTGAAACCATCGCTAGATTCGGCTCGTTTTAAGCAAAATATTAAATTTATGCAGACCGCAACTGCCGAATTTCTTTTATTGCAGTGATTAATAGACAGCCAATTCTCGGGGCTTTCGGGGCTTGAACTTGACTCGCGTGCCCTATAGTTATGCAATAGCTTTTTTTTTATTGAATAAAAAAACAGGTTCGTCCGGCGAAACGCTGAGACATTATGGCGACTGTTAAGAAGCACATAATCAGAAGAAATTATAAATTCTAATTAGTTATTTATGATACCCAGCTACTTGGGAGCAAAGGGCATAATGGTATCTTCTTTACATACGTATGAAACATAGATAGATTTTTATTTACCAAGTTGGTGACCACATAGACAAGTTATTCCAGAATTTTAAAGACGATGGACTTAACAAAGCCGTGCACCCTTGTCTAACTTTGGCAGTATATTATTTCATTAATCACCTCATATGCAAATGAATTTAGAACGTTGTGAAACGAGTCGAGTTTGTTCCGAGATCGCGTAAAAAGCGCGCAAGCCCCATAAAATCTGTCTCTCTATCTTTTGGTAATCTTTATATATAGATTGTCAATTTGAAGGTGGAATATTTCATTATTATTACTATGGTTGAATCTTAAAACCAAATTTTCAAATGTTTTTATTGGATACTAATTTCCATTTTTTATTTTAATTAGAGTTTCTTTACTTTTCGATTTTTGAAATCTGCAATTTTACTTTGAATTTCATATAATTTCAGTTTAAGTTAGAAAAACATCTGTATTTTCCGTAGAAGATTATCATGGACCATTTGGAGCGCATGAATTTCAAATGTTATGCATAGATTTTAAAGGCTTGCATACTTTAAGGCGCCACTGCAAATGCATTGAGAAAAATGTGTGGGAAATTGGTCTGTAAAAGTCAGGTTTAATAATAACAAGGATTAATTATAGACTGCATACCAGACTCTAGTTGTGTAATAATTATTTTACATCCAACGAAAAATCTTAAAGAAAATGTATTAAACATAAACAGATTATAATGAAGATTGTAATCATTATAGTTATTTAATATAAATGATAAATCTTTTAGACGACCCCAAAATTCGACCTTGCGCCGAAATCTGCGATAATCGAAACAAAATTAAACGCAGACCGAAGACTAAAGAAGTTAACCGCACAGACGCTTAGAGCTTGTGGTCAAGATCAAGGCCAATAGCTGAACAAGCTTAAATGCTACTGTTCGCAGCTTGTTCAGGTGCCTTTCAGCGATGCTTTCAGCTTCCGCTCTGAGTTTTGAAGTTCCGTTTCTGACAGATCGATCAATAATAGGTTGTGTGAAAAAAAACCCAGGGATTGTGCGCATCAAATATGTACATAAATATCAGTATTTTGTTTATCAACAGCTGTCATCCACAAGGTGAGCTTGAATTTGGTATCGATTAAAGCCTTAACTGCTTTATCGGGTTCTAACAATGGCAATATCTGTTCTGCAATTATATTAAAATTTATGAACCGAACAATCCGCATGGTAAGCATCAATCAGCACTGGGACCTGTTCTGACACGCCCAGATATTTGGCCAAATCTTTTGTCCGTGTCATAGATAAAGATTTAATGCTTCCGCTACAATCGGTATGACTAAATCAAAATTGCAATTCATTGTGCACCAGAAATCAGACGATTTTAAATTTATTTTACACAAAATCTATAAATTTATTTGTATTTGTGGTTTCTTTTCGTTTATGCCTATGTACTTTACAAACCAATATCTATATATATATATGTATTTAAAATCTAAAAAAATTTGCTTATGCCAAATGCGTATCTTAGCTTATTTACACAACTAATTTCGTTTTTTGTTCCTAAGGGTTTACTTAACATTAAAGTGGGGTTTTGGGCCGCAAAACATACAACTTCTTTCATTTGTGCTGTTCGGAGAAGTGACACAAAAAAACACACATCAAACGAAGCGATGGCTGCGAAAAGCATTTAAGTATTTGCTTTTTAACTCAAACCTCAACTTCTCAATATTTTCATTTGTCTTCATTTCATTTTGTTCTTTAAGGTTTTTTTCTTTTCTGTTTTTTTCTTTTTGGCAGCGGATTACTTAACAAATTAGTCAACAAAGTTGTGCACAGAACAACGCCCGCTCCATGGATCAATGGCTGATCGATTCCCATACATTATAGCAGATCGTGTTTGTACGTATTTTATGGGCAGGGTCGGAGGGCGTAGAGTATTTCTGTGGCTGCCTTACAGCACCTTCTTTTGTGCTGTGTTTGTTGCTATGGCGGCATTCAGATTCTTGGCAGAGATGTCGTTGTTGTTGTTGTTGTTGCTCTCCTTGTCAGCCTTAGCCTTGGCCTCTGCCTGCTTCTTCTTGTAGGACTTCTGGTAGAAGTCGTTGAACAGGAAGTAGAAGAACACGGCATTGGGCAGCGTGAAGCAGACAGACCATCTCGGATAGCCGCAGTCGGTGTAGAGCAGTTGGGTTTGATGAATGAACGCGCAGCAGAATTGAATCTGCGAATGATCGATCAAATGGTCAGACTATGTTGAAAAATATATATCAAAGATATAGTTGACTTACCATTTGCAGGTTGGTGATGTACTTCTTCCACCACAGGTACTTCTGCATTTTTGGTCCAAAGGCGGACAGGAAATAATACGAGTACATAATGATGTGCACGAACGAGTTGATCCAGCCGATGAACGTGCCATGGCCGCCGGGATAATACTTGGATGTGCCCCAGCTGATCATGGGCATGACTGTGTGATGGTACACATGCAGGAATGTCACCTGACGATCGTTCTTGCGCAGCACAAAGAAGATCGTGTCCAGCAGCTCGGTAATCTTGGCCAGATAATAAGCATAGACAACTCGCGCCTCTCTGTACGCCTTGGGAGTGCGTGACCAGTCAACCGGCTGACAGCGCCAGCTATAGTACTGCCAAATAACGACGCCCTCGTAGACCATCCACACACTGAGCGCCACCTGGAAGAAGTTGTAAACCAGGAGCGTGCGTTCCAGCTTGAAGGGTTTGCGATCGCGCATAAAACGTGGACCCCAGGACAGCACAAAGTACAGATAGAAGCCCAATATGGTTAGCAAGGGCAGAGGCGATTTAATCAGAAACCAGTCATTGGTACGGGGATCTAATGGGGAATCCCAATAAGTAATTTTCATTTGAAAATTAATTTTCAATTTCACTCACCAGCCAACTCGATGAACAGAAAGTTCCAATAATCCGTTTGTGATGCGTTAACGGCCGCCATTTTTAAATTTGTATCGACTTCCTCAGATTGTTGTTGGTATTATTTTTGTGAAATTTAAAAATCTGCTAAGCGCGCATGCGACTAACACAAAATGCTCGAAGCTAACGAGTTTTGTCCAATGTTCTGCAAGCGGGATTAAAAAAATTTAAACAAAATGAAAATATGTTAAGTTTACGTTTTTTTTTTTCAGGTTTAGAAATATTTAAAAATATGTTAATGAATTGGAAGAAGCAGCCGCAGCAATAGCAATAACAGCAGGGACCAGTTGATTTGCCATTAACAAGATCTTGTAGTGTCTTGTAGTGCTGTTGCCGAGCGGGCATGACTTGGCCAGAAATCCAAAAAAAAAACTCGAAAGCAGTTGACTTCTTAGTTGCGGTGTGGCTGGAGATGCAAATTAAGATACATTGTGCTGTGTGATGTCAACGCTTAGGGCGTGGCCATTTTGACAAACGCAATGTTTTTGCTTTAAAATTTGATGTTGGCCCAAAAGGTAAAAACTTGGGTGCTGAAAGCTGTCTGCGTATTTTTGTTGGTGTGCAATCCAAAATTATCATGTAACAGCGTAAGAGTAAATTATATTCATTATTATGAATTAAACAAGCGTAGAAAACAAATTGCTTCACAAGATCACAAGTAATTGGACGACGCACCATCCAACCACATTGTGGTTACATTCAACAAGCTCACGTGTGCGACACTGTGGCACGAAGCGAGCGAAGCACAACCAAATTTTTCGTTGATTCATAATATTCAACACAGTTCGCCGCGGTTAAATAATTGTCAAAATACAACAGCAAAAAACCCGCTAATAACTGTAAACGAGCTCGGTCTATGCTAGCTGCATTAAGTGGCTACTTGAACTCCGCAAAGGCCGCAACAGTGTCGACCATTTATCAAGCGGCTATTAAGTGGCATTTGTTGCTAGCCATGTTTATTTGCCTGCAGCTCGATTTTTGGCCATTTCCGCTTCTATTTCACACCTATATTCTGGACAGCTTCTTGCGCGTTTTCTTATTTGACTCGATCAAAATAAATATGTTGAAGGGCAAAGTTGGCTAACAAGCAATAAGCCATAAACCAACTGGTTTGCTTTGCTTGGCTCATTTCCTGCACCGTTGTTGCTGTTGTTGTTATTGTTATTGTTTTTGATGTTTTTGCTGCAACAATAAACGCAGAACAAACCAGTAAATGAGCTGCGAACAAAACAAAAAAAAAAACTATAGGTGCTAAAAAGCTCGAGTTTGAAAAACCGCTTGTGACCAAAAACTGTGCCGCACAGAATCGAGTTTTCAAATTATCAATTTTTAAAAACGACGCGTCGACAAAAGTCAAATAAACAAATAGACGCGCAAATGAACCATCAAATTTGCGCTTGGCTAATGAACAAATGATGCCTAAGACCTTGCCATATTTCAGGGTATTTTGTCTTGCTCGGGCCAGTTCTGACCAATGGCCAGAAAGCGAGACACATGCGCTTATGGGAACCACGGCCAGAGACTGTCAAAATTTCCCATAAATCGCGGTTCGTTGCGGTGCCGTGTCACCAAACTGGAGATTTGGATTCGCCGCATTTCCACTTGGTTAGTCATTTGTTAAAATGGGCTTGGAACCATGCAGGCAGGCAGACAGGTAGGCATCTTCGGGCCTTGGCTACGCCTAAGGTGAGCAGCAAATTGTGTCAACAATTGCCAAAAAAAAAGCAATGCGCAAACATTTCGTAAGAACCAAGCGTTAGATTTGGTTTAAAGAGAGGGGGCCAGGTAAAACTTAAAAGACCTTGGCGACAACCTATTGATATTATGCATATAATTAGCATGATAATTAACAGATCACACAATTGCAAAGAGCACAACTGTAGAACATTAAACGGTGCGGCTACTTGATATTAAAATCCTGGCTTACACTTTTCCATACAACATGATAAATTCTTAAGAACAACAAAGTCTTTTGAAATCTTCATGATATATACATTTATATATATATTTAAACACTGACAAATTTGAGCACAAGCACCTGTTGCAATCGTCTCAGTTGACAGTTGCCTTTTCTGGGCCCAAACACTTAATTTATAGCAACAGCAACAGCAGCAACAACAATAACAGTGACTGATCTTAATGCTAGCACCATGACAACTGTTTTTATTTTTTTTTTTAGTATTTTGTTTTTTTGCTTTATAATTATTGGTATATAAGGGAGAGAGACCTCTGCTGGCATCCGCTACCCACGAGACTTGTACGCGTACTGAGCTGCTACGCCGATTTGTGCGCTGCTATGTATAAAAATTTCGTCTATAGGTTTTTGATTGTTGCCTCTTCCCCCCGCCCCAAAACGCTGACTAGTTGGTGTCTCAGCTGCGGCGGTTAGCTTCTTGCCAAGCTGCTAACTGTTGTTGTTGCTGCTGCTGCTGCTGCTGGCTGGCTTTTGGCTCATCTGCTGCTGAAATGTTCTTTTGTGCCGCTTCATTTGCTTGGAAGCTGCGTTTCATTGCGTCGCCTGGTCTCGTTTTCATTTATGTTTCTATTTTGTTTCTACTGATCATTATAATGACAACAGCCTTTTGGCAAGAGCTCAGATGTGATGTTTGTTGTAGTTTTGCCGGTTATTGTATTTCAAATAGTTGTTGACTGAATTTTAATTGATTTCGCCGCTTACGTTTGCAGCATTTGTACAATAATTAATGTTTTCCATAATTGTTGTTATTGGCTAGCACATATGGTATTGGCCGAAAGAGAGCATGCAAGAACTCGGAAACATATTATTGTATATACATTTGTATATATGAATTACGCATTAAATCTTATGTACAACTGTAATTTTGAATTCCTAAATCTTGTCCCGTTTTCGAGTTCCAGTTTAAAGTCTATTAGAGTTGGTTAGAACCAAGCAAGTGCTGCAATATGCTTAACATGGTGTAATAATATCATGTTGTACACATAATCAGAGAGAGGAAATAAATCACAAGATATAAAAAATGAAATGAAAATCTTCATGCGCTCAAGGTCAATTAATGGCGGGCTATTGAGCTATTGAGTTCCGTTGATTGCGGCTCTATTCAAGGAGACACTTGACCGGGTAAGAAAATGTAGAAAAAAAACCAGTCGAAAATTATTATATCATTTTGATCATTTACATATGAATTCTAACGACCCAGAGCGCGATTCTTGAGCCAAGCACCAAAAAAAAAAAAAACACGGCGATCGCTATGCGCACCAATGTCACTTCCGGGTCAAGCTTGAGGCTATCTTCGCAGTGGTATCAATATGAATTAATGGCCAAGTTAGCTGTTACCCGGCTGGGGCTGGGGTCACTTGAAGTTAAAAACTTGGCTAACTGTGTCACCGGCGAATTGAACTTGACCCTGCTTGACCAACGCCAGGTTTTTATCGCTTTTAATGGCTAGCAAAACTCGTCCAATGGCTCGATCAGTTGCTGTAGGCCAAGATTGCCGGTAACGATTAGCCTGGGTCAAAACGGTTGTTTAGTATTGCCAGAACGCCTACTGCAGCTAATGATAACAACTGATAATCGCCAATCCATAACTTATTTTTAGCCAAATACAAGACATTACTCATACGCAGCGTAGCTCGCGCTCTTCCGGCCGCAACAGCTTTTGACTTGATTTGTCGCTTGCTTTTGTTTGTCGTATCGCAGAATCTCAGATCACTCAGCAACACATCGTAATCATATGCAAAGGTTTGTTGATTTGGTTTATTATCTTGTTGCAAATGATTCCACTTCATTGAGTTGTTGCCGCGAGCCGAACACCGAACGCCGCTAGACACGGGCTACCTGCAGATTATGCTGATCTCTTCCGCAACTATTTACATACGAAGATCACAATAAATCCGTTAACAATTAATATTGATTTTTAATTGCAATTCTTGTTAAAAATACGAAAACAGAAAAATAAGACGCGATGTGCAATTATTGTACAAACTGTTTTCAAATTGGTTTGTTATTTCTTTTCATTGTTTTTTTTTTTTTCTAGATATGAGAATTTAAGACCCGATCAATTGTTTCATGCCTGATGCGTGTGCTTCACAGCCTTTTATAGATTCTTTTCTCTTCAGCCTGACTATTGTATGGGCAGCAGCTAAATCAAAATGTTAGTATGTAATTAATTCTTGAATGCTTTAATTAAATACCTAATTACATTGTTTACATTTATAATAATAGCTGTAATAAACCAAGTTTTTCACATTTAAATTTGTAATAAAAGTTTAAAGTATCGTTTAATTATGGCTTAAAATTTTATCAAGCATACTTTTTTTGTTAGCGCCATCTACAGCTCGTGTTTTAAGCTTGACTCAAAGCTTTAACAAATGTTACCGGATCTATTTTCTAAGTCGAGCTTGCTTTTTTCGCTTTTGAATATGTATTAAAAGCTTTACTCGCATAGCTTAATTTTTTTTAGCGCAACTATTTAACTATAAAGTCGGATATTACTATAGCTTTTAAGATAGAGAAAATTTTGTATATATTGCTAGAAAGCTCCCCCAAAAATCACAGAAACTATTTTTTTACCATGCTTCCTCCCGCCCCCGTAATCGCAAAAACCGATACACCTGACAGCTTCAATCGTATGTATTTCCCAAAATTTTAGATTACTGGTCATTTCTTTTAAATATTGGAAAATTATTCAAACATTTAAAAATTAATATCAAAAATGTTAATGAAAATTCTCTTTCTTGAATTTTAGCTAGATTTTTATTAGTTTCTTAAATTTATGGTCTTCAAATAAAAACAATTTTTGGTACATTTTAGAATTTGAACCCAAGGCTTTTATGGCGGTGGCTTAGCTGAAAGTTCCAGCCCTTATCAACTAGCTATAGTTTGAACAAATAGGTCGGTTACAGTGGTAAAGTTCGAAAAAACATAAAACTGTTCACTTTTACATCGTTTCTTGAGTTTCTTAAGTAATAAAGGTATATATTTAAAAAGTGTGTGTGTGAATAGATGGTAATTTAAGCTCTCGCGTATTTCTTGCAGGAGAGTATAGCTTAAAGTCAATGCACTCCCAACCAATTCTAAAGTTATCATCAGTCCAGTTTTATGCTATATAATATGGCGCAAATTAAACTTGTTTTAAAGCACGGAAATAGTGTGCGACACTATTAAATTATATCACGGCGTTTATAAATGTAGCGTCTTGTGTGTGGATCGATTGATCTGGCAAACGTAACCTCAGCACTTTTTCGGCTAATCGAAATCAGCGAAATACCGTTGAGGCTGCATGCCCTTGCCAGAAACTCGTTTTACGCATTGAAAATAGATAAGTAAGCAAAAACAAAACAGAAATAAAAATATACTTCCGTTTCCTGATCGCGAGCAACTGTTTAAATGCCGATAAACCTACTTGCAGTTAGACGATTTACCGTATATCGTATATACATTTAGCATTATAGATTTGCCTAGCTTCTCATTTAATTAATTTATAGTTTATAGTTTTAAACCTCTTAATTCTAGTCGACCAATTTGATGAACATTTTCGGTTTAATGAAGAAGCTCTAGAACATAACTATGTCAAGTTCAAGCCAACAGTTTGTTATGGCTGAAGACGATCTATTCTTAGGCTCGCTTATGGCTAATTATTATTTCCAGCATATTAATTCGGTAACCAAAAAGCTGTTCAAGTTCAACGTCAGGGGTTAAATGTAGCCAAGAACATTTCCAGTTTATGATAACTATACATTAAACTGTGTTTACGACGCCGTCTTTAGTTAAAATCCAAAGCGAAGTCGAGGGGACTTTTTGAATTTTTATTTATTTTTTTTTGCGCTTGCTTAGTTTGAGCCTCAGACAGCTTGTCCGGTTGTTGCCCCGTCACGATGCTACTCTGTACTTTGACTGGCCTCAAAGCCAACGATGAGTACGTGCATAAATATGACGTTCATTCGGCTTCCACGGTAATTGAAGCCAACGCATGTTTGACCAACTGATTAGCAGTTGGGCTTGCACATGGCCGCATGGCACTTAGGCCACATTAGTGAGTGTCTGGATATATGGATTGTGGCCTTTCCTATTATTTCTAATGCTACCAATTATTTGGCCCGCAGCGTTTACATTGGGTATTGCCCAACTGACTTCTCAGCTTGTGCTATTAATTAGTGTCAAAATATTTGTGTGCTTGCGAATTAACAAAAACAACAACAGCTAATCGCTGACGACTTCATGATACTCTATAAATAAAAACTTAATTGTAAAACTTTACTGGATATTTTAGCATTTGTTTTTTAATTTTAAAGAAATTGTGAATTACAAGTTTTATATGTCTTGTATAATATAATATAAAAACTTAAAGATCATTTATATTATCAACTAATATAGTAAGTTTTTGTTTTTTGCTGGGATTCAATCTTTATAGTTATAGTGTAATGTTAATATACCACAACGGACTTAAATGACACAAAAACTGTGATATTAATATTCACATGTACTTTTAAACCACCAATAATTTGTTTATTTTCCTTGTGTTATTTACCAAAGTTTTATGAGATGTTTATTTATTCTTTCAAATACCATTATTATTTGACTTAAAAAAATATAAAATGAATGCAACTGTCTATGATTTTATTGAACTATGTTAAATTTACATATATTTTCACATCAGCGTTATTACAGTTGACAATAAATCATATATATAAGCTATATAATGTAAGCTAAGAAAACAAACTAACTAAATAACAACTAAAGTTCAAACAATTAACATATTATTATTTGCATTATAATTTTTATTTGAATAATTAATTGTGTAGCCGCTATAAACAAGATATTGTATATTTAAATAAATCTAAGCGGAGTTTCCTTCATCAAAGACCAAATTCATATAAGGGTATATATATATATTTTAATTTGTAAAATTTAAATTAGTTAATTTTGCATTCAGCATAACTGTCAAAGAAATCAAGCGAATAAAATTATTCAATATTCAACACAAAGCACAAAAAGGGATATATTTATTTGACAGGCGACCGTTTTCAAGGTCGAAATATGCATCGATACAAAGCAGATTCTTTTGGCTAATATAGACAACATTTAACAACAACAACACATATCAAACGCAACAGTTAACTGTATCCAAGAACAGCGTTGATATAACTGTTTAATTACAATGTACAACTATGTATCTGGCGATCCGGTTAATAGCTACCTATTAAATTGCCAGCTATCAACTAGTGGACTTTCAAAAAGTTTCCGATTCTCAATGAAAAAAAATCACAGTAAGGGTGAACGAACAGGTCAGTTTCCTTTTAGTGATACCCACGCCCCTCGGCACGTTTTACTAATTTGATTGCAAATTTGTTAATTTTCCATTGCACTTATTAAATAGTTTAGCAGCATTTTTATTATAGCCTGCACCTATCGGATATCAAATGATGACGAGCTGAGCTGAGTTTAGCCATGTCTGGCTGTCTGTGCACAGCTTGCAGCGTAGAATAAAATCTGAAGCTCTGTATGGTGAAGAAGCTGACAATATGCATCACCTTGGCTATAAATCAAAAGCTATTATTAAACAAATGGTTATTAGTTATGAGCTATGAGTCAAAAGCGTCTTACCATGGACTAACTGGAGCTATGCGACGACGGTAGCTTGATTGTTTCAGCGTGTATATTTATCATCGAATTCGGTCAGCTGTTTTGTCGGCATTGCGACTTCCGACAGCCGGTATCTCGGCAAGACCTAGACCTAGACCTAGACCGTGAAAAGTAACACCGGCTACAGATCCGGCTTTGCCCAAAACGCAGCCTCAAGCTGAGCACAATTGGTCAAGCCTTAGACTAAATCTGGCTCATTATGAAAACCGTTAGCAACAGCGACTATTACAATGTCATCCTGATGGCATTGAGACACAGCTGCCAGCATGGCCAAAAATAATCGAGTGCCAGAGGTCAAGCGCACTCTACAGAACAATTTTGATCGTGTTAAATTGTCAAATGATTCTTTGTAATTGTTATTATTTGTTGTTGCTGCACGCGTCCACGTCAATGACATAATTAAGATTTTTATTTACCCAAAACGACAACCGATTTTGGCCTCGCTGCACGTCCGCTCTGGCACGCAGCTACCTTACCTTATATGAAGGATTTTTCGTTCTTGGCCACATACACACTTTTAACTTTTGGCCTGTTCTTGATTGGTTTTTACACGTGTATCTCGACAAGCTGGTTTTGCTTTTTTATAGACTCTTCTAATTTGCTTAACGCACTGGATTTACTCCAAGGGTGCATAAAACTGGCTTGGAAACATCTAACTGCTGGAAATATGAATGGGCCAAGCGAATTTAAAATTAGACTTGAGCTAACAAAAGCGATAGTCGGGGAACGGCTTATATTATAAATATTCTTGTTTTTTTTTTTTGTATTTTCGGTTTTATTTATTTATTTTTTTCTTTGCACTGTGACTCAAAAGTTGATAATTTGGCATAAATAAATTTGGTATATATAAATAAATATATGAAATGCATATATACATATATATAATAATAATAAATTTCGAGCAAGTTTTACTTGGCTTTGTAAGCAGTTCTGCCAAACTTATGTGTATTTATTTTATTTCATTTTATTTATTTTTTTTTTTTGACCGAAATTGTTTGTTATAACAATTGTTAAGTTCTTTTAATTTCAGTGAAAACATAATTAAATGAAAATAAATTATCTAAAAATAATGACTCAAAAACCTCAATAATACAATTTAATTAATAATTTATGCTGGTTTTTTAAAACTATCCCCCATTTTGGCAGTGCATTGACCCATAAAAACTGCAATCTGCTCAGTGATAACTTAATAAGCCAAGCTCACAATAACAACAATATAAATAGCAAGTTGCCATTCGGAATTAGCTAAAACAGCAAACACCAAAGCGTGTGCTCAGTGGGCCAAGCCGCAAAAACACATAAACACACACTCAAACAGGCTAAGAAGCGCTTGGAGGCAAATATATACACATACACACACACACACACACACACACACACACAAACACGGCGCTGAAGTTAACGAAACTTCCGCCGTTCTGTATGGATGTTAAAAACGTTCGTCAAGTTTTTGAGCTTAGGCCAGACCAGCCAATCTACATCTGTGTGTGTGTGTGTGTGAGGTACGTACTAATACTACTTGCACAGCGCTGTCAGCGTTGGCGTCGCTGCTGGCACTGCTGCTAAAAAAACTTACTTTATCTTGTGATTGCTGAGAAGTTTTAGATTCAGTTGAGCATAAACATTTCTACGGTGCGGTGGCTATAACAGTTGGCTTTAAACAAAAATAATTCAAATAAATCAGCGCGTGCTACTAACGAGAATTACAAATCAGTTCAGATTCCATAAAAGTGTTGTGAATTTGCGCCCGGTTGGCCAAAAACTAATCGAAATTTTAGCCTAATCAACGTGGCAGCATGCCGTTTGCTGTTACCAGTTGACATACAAAATCAACCAAGACGCCTGTTAAACAACATTTATATAGGATATATATATCATATATAGAGGAATTACCTATAATATTTAAGGCATATCCAGTACGACAGAATGGCTATGCAGTATCAGAACTACAACAGCAGCACGCGCTATGAAATGGTCGTTGAGATAGCGAACATTGCATTAGATGAGTTCAAAACGCATCATCTCACGCGCAACTACACGGGTCTGGTGCAGCGCTACTACCAGCTCGTGGAGGAGGATTACGGCGGTAGGTCTACAAAAATGCTAAAATGCAAACTGCAGTTAATTGCGCCCTTTGGCCATATCAAATGTGGCCCAATAAAAAAAGCAATCCTCATAAAGCGCAAAACTGGCTCGATGTTTAATTTTTTTTTGTTTTGTGTGTGTGTGTCTGATGTCATTGTCAAGCTGTCACAGTGTTTGCCTAACACTCCGGGAAGTCGAAACTGAAATTCCATTCCAACTAGAGCTGAGCCCCATTTGTCGGCTTACGTTGTAAGCTCCAGCTCAATAGGATAGCATGAATTGCAACTTTTTGAGCATACGAGAAAATAATCATAACAATATAAAATGCCAAACACACAAAAATTGGCAAGCCACAAATATGCAGCAACAACAAGTGACAAGCACAAAATAGAAGCCAAAAGAAACGAAATAAATAAGAAAAAAAATGCTTCTAGGACAATTAAAAAAGGTTTCTTTTGTGTATTTAATGGCGACCTTGGCAATGCCAATTGTATTTTTGACAATTATTAACGTAATTAAAATGTATTTACATAGTTGATCTTAAACATTTTTTTATGACGCGACCGTCGTCATTTGTAGACCCTCGTTGTGTGCAGCTAAGCATGTACGGTATATACAATACTGTATATATATACGGATGTACAACAAAAATAACAATAACATTGCTGAAGATGATACATATGCAATGTACTTACAATATGATTTATGTAGTCGTATACTTGTACTTTTATGTATTTTTGGTTGGTTTTCATTTCAAAACGTGTTTGTTTTTTATATTCCGCATACCCCGCCCAGCCATAGAGCTTATTGACATTCTTGACTGCCGCGAGCGGGTGAAAAGGTCAATGGAAGGTAGACGCAATTAAAAAAAAAAACGAAAATATATACATTCAACAAATGCGAATGTCAAATTTGTCAAGTCAGGAAAAAAAATTCACAAAAAACAAAAGACTTAGGACACAAACTTGAAATGAGGGGCAATATAAATAAAGGAATAACTAAAATATAATTGAAATGAAATGAAAAAAAATAGGATATAAATAAAAGAATAAATACTTATACAAAGACAGTTACAAAAGCAGATAAACAAAACAAAATCATACTTTCTATTTAATTTTAAAATGAATCTATTAAGTTTTAACAAAACGTCAATTAGATTGTCGCATATTAATTAGAGTTAAACGGAGCGTATAACTCTTCGAATCTTATTTTTTGCTAAGGTATCTTAAATATTGGTTGTTTATTATTGTGCAAATTGCTAGCTGATAAGAGGAGTTTAAGCCAAAAAAAACATTTGAATATATTTTTTAAAAAAATATGCAATCTAATAAGAAAAAAATTATGTTTTAAATGTTTATACCATAAACGGCGCATTTATCTTCTAACAGTTAAACAAACGCAACTAATTATCGACAACGAATTAATAACAGTTAATTATTCAAGCTAATTCGCAGTCAATATCTAGGAAAAGTTATGCAGCGGAAAAGTTGCGGCAAAAACAGTAAACAAAAATGTGATTGCAGCCCGGTATTTATTCTGGAAAAATTCTGTAATCGAAACTGATTGGATTGTATTGTAACTGAATTTGAAAGTGGGGTTCACTCAAGATTTAATACAGTTTATGACGACATTTTACGTCTAGCGGTCTTAGCTTTTTCACTTAAATGTCGAGTACAACAGTACAATTAACTTGAAAATCCGGTTTAAATAATGTTCTTCTGATTAATATTGTTGTGCTTGAATTAAGGCCCTAAGTAGCTACACATAGGTAAACAAGATAATTGTCCACTTGAGCTGTACATTAGCCCCGCATCATAGTTAATAGAAACAAACAAAGCCAACAGGTAAATTGTTTAGGTTTTTTTTCAGTTGGCCACGATTTCATTCATTCGTGCAAATTGGCTGCTGCTTCAAAATTAAATTCACATATTAATCAACGTAAAGTGTAAATAATTAAATGCCATTGACTCTATAATGTCCACATATGGAATTTTCTAGTATATGCATATATTAGAAGGAACTTAACAGTAATTGTAAAAATATATATTCTTATGATGTCTGAACAGATCCACGCGCCGAGCGCTTCCCATTAATGGAGCATCCGCTGTTTACATTCGGTCTGGTCGCCATTTATTTATCCTGGGTGCTTGTCCTGGGTCCTTTGTTCATGCGGGATCGCAAACCCTTTCAGCTGCGCCGCACGCTCGTCGTTTACAATGCCTTCCAGGTGCTTCTCAGCGGCTATATGTTCTATGAGGTGAGCTCTCAACTATACAAGGAAATGTTTGTCTCACTGTTTTAATTTAAAATGTATATTTTATACATTTATGCAACTACTACACTTTTTATTATACAGCACTTAATGGCAGGCTGGCTGAACTACTATAATCTGAAGTGCCAACCGGTTGACTATTCGGATGGTCCCATGTCTAAGCGGGTAAGTTCCTTTGAAACATTTGAATTTTATATACATCTATAAACGAGCACACGCCCGAAAACTACTCTGGCTATAAATATTAATATTTTCGTTTTTTGGTTTTTTGTTTTTTTAATTTAACTGCTGTCTGCGCATAGTTCGTTGCCTTTGAATGAATCATGGGCTACGTTTAGTTTCAAGTTCAGACAGGCCAAAGTCAATTTTTTACCAATCATTTGTTTTTTTTTGTTGCTAGCTTAATTATGGCATTATGACGTTTCGAAAAAGCAGCTGCTAAAGTTTGGGGTCAATTGAAAGTGCGTTTAGTTCTTTTTAATAATTGCGCAATTGGTTACGCCTGTCTAAACATTTATTTGCGTTAGAAGCTCCCAAAGCTATTTAATTTGTCTGGAGTGAAACATTTGTATAAACAATTAAGTTATAAGCCTTTTAAGCTTAAGTGCACAATACCAATTTGGCGCGTTTTTGTGTGAAGCATAAAACCTAAATGCCACAATTAAGCTGTACTAAAAAGTGCAACAAACCCAGACAAATAAAATACTAAAGAAAAAAACAAAAACTGTCAAATTTTTATAGTTATTAGAAGCCAAGGTTGCTTTTATGGTTTAACAGGCAAATTAACAACATTTGTCAAAACATAATCAAACATTTTGGGCATATTTTTAGCAGTGAACTGACTTTGTTCAAGCCGCAAATCAATGGCCTTTGAAACTCATAAAGTTGTAAGCCATAAAACAGGCGCAAATTTACACACCAAACATGGCCGAAAGTCATAATTTTCTTTCTCATTTATGAATTTCACATCCGTCCAAGCTAAAACGTCTTGGCATTGAATGCCAAGCGCTGTTTACATTCGTGATGATACAATTTGTATTTAAACACTCTCATATATTTTATTTAGATTACGCATACGCTCCGTGGCTCAGCGAAATTCTTGATATCAAATGTTTGCCAATGCCATTATTGTTAATAATCAAGTTTTACCATGGTCTAAGAACCACTGGCCAAAACGACCTTGCCACCAGCTATGCTTCATCGCCCTCTCTCTTTCTCTCTCTATCTGTCACTCTCTCTCTCTCTCTATTTATTTATAGATGCTCAATCTGTGCTATATCTACTATCTGTCTAAGCTGACGGAGTTCGCCGACACCGTGTTCTTTGTGCTGCGCAAGAAATCATCGCAAATCACTTGGCTGCACGTCTATCATCATTCGTTGACTCCGCTGGAGACCTGGGTGCTGGTCAAATTCTTGGCAGGTGCGTAACAGTCGAGAATTCAATTTCCGCTCTGCTTTAAGTTTTCGTTTCTTGCAGGCGGCAATGCGACATTCCCCAATCTGCTCAACAATTTTGTGCATGTGTGCATGTACTTCTACTATATGATGTCCGCCCTGGGACCGGAGTATGCCAAATTCCTCTGGTGGAAGAAATACATGACAGAGCTGCAGATCGTAAGTGTCGCCAATATCCATTATCAAATCTGTTTCAGCAGAAAAAAAAATATAAATATATATGAAACTGGCTTAGAAGTTTGTCTTTGCCGAAATACATATTTGTTGACGCGAACTAAGGCTCAGGCAGAGTCTAAAGGCAAACCTGTTAGACCTGACCGCCGTCACATAAAATTGTATTAAACGTGCTTGATATTACTATTGCCAAAAAACCCAAAAAAAAAAAAAACAGAAAACAACAACAACAAAACAAAATAACAAATATGTTGCTTAATGCTTCTAACTGTGTCTTGCAACTGGCCAGGCCAAGTCACACTCAGCTGCAAGTGGAAGTGGTTTGCGTTTAGCACACACACACACACACACACACACACGCACACACACACAGACACACAGGTGCTCAGTCAGACAGCCACTCAGTCAGCGCTTCAGTCAAAGGCCAAGTTGCCAGAGTTTCTATATTTTTCTCTGTTTCTTGCGGCTTGCATAATTCGTGTCCGTTATCGACATCGGCTTTAAGCCAAGAGCTTTGAGTTCATTGAGCCGCTGTCACTTTCGTTAGTCAAACGCCCCGCAAAGTTTGTTCTACGACCTGCTTACTGTACATGACAACTAGTTTTAACTACCAATATTACTGCGCTGACCAGTTAAGTGGGTTTTTCGGTTTTTCATAGACACTCTGTTCGCCAGTTGAAAACATGTATATCTGTTTAGCAATGTCCGCGTACCAAAAGAAAAATTGAGTTATATATTGCTAATGACTTTTAGATTAAAAGTTTAGGTCGTGTATGTCCGCCCAATAAAAAGCCTCCTAACCAGCTTAAGAGCTAAGATCACCAAATATGCCCATAGCATTTTCTTTAGTCTTTACCATAATTTCCTTATTTAATAACCCATAATTTGACCACGTAAATTTCGGAAAAAAACGAAAAAAAAATTTTTTTTTGCCTAACCGACACGCCTACTTCCGGCTCCTAAAAAACTATATTTTATCTCATTTTTATATCTTTCATCTTAATTCTATATTCAACAGTTAGTTAAATTTTTGATAAATATTTATTTAAAAAAATTTTGATAAATATTTATTTAAAAAAATTTTAATAAATATTTATTTAAAAAATTAGCAAAAATTCTCTATAAAATCAAAAATGCATTAACACCACTGTGAATTACTTTAATAGAGTATACAGCAGTCAGCGGCACCCGACTGTGGTTGTTAATTTAAAGTTTACTTTCAACTTTAGTTTTCGATTTCAATTGGTTGTCTTTCCGTTGTCTCAATGGCGATGCCATTTGCGCCACTCCACTGATTTTCCATGAAGTCTTCTAACTTGTGCGCGTGTGTGTGTGTGTGTTTGTGTGTGTGCATGTGTGTAATTGAAAGACCAATACACACATGGCAAATACGTACGTATTCATTGCAGTTTCGAAATTCTTGAAACGCATACAACTTGGCGAGTTTAGTTAGTTCTGCTACTGTTGTTGTGCTGCTTATTGTTGTTGTTGTTGTTGTTATTGTTGTTATTGTCGCTGGCCTGCTTCTAAATGCGTCCATATTGCCTTGAGGCTCCACAGTTGAGTTGTCAAACGTCACACATTATCTATACATATATATCCATAGATACAAACGGTATATGGTATACCCCATGTTTTAGTTAAATTTACTTGATTCTTTCAACTGCGATGCGTTGACAATTTTTTTTTTTGAATGACACGGCAATCAAATGTTAAGTTCATAAGCAGATAAACATGGGCGCATCTGGTGCATAATTTAGCGGCCGCATTTCTTGTTGTTGTTGTTGTTGTTGTTGTTGTTGTTGTTGTTGGCCACAAAGTAAAGCGCAACAATATAAACATTGTGAATAGGCACACACTCCAATTTGGCAAGAAACGAACAAGTTGAAGTTCCAATTAGCCAACGCTGGTCACTGCTGCTGCCGTTGTTGCCGCTATTGTTGCAACATCCTTGCATTTTGGTTGCTGCGCCAATTCCACAAATTGCCACATTTTTAGCCCGCCGATCCGACCAGTTTCGATTACATTATCTTTGGCTTGGCATTCGCCATTTGCTTTTGCTTGTTGTTCCGTTTTGCGGCAATGAATGTTGCTCGCTCCGCGCAGCGTTCACTTTTTGTGCGCCACAGCTACCGCTGCGAACTTGCCACACCGTCGTGAGTGTCTATGTCGACGACTGCCAGCGCCAGCCAGCCATAGCCACAGCTACTCCCTGTTCATTTATGGCTAAAGACGCCAAACCGGCGATTTGCCTGCCACTTACAATTTCCAGGCGCTTGCAACCCGAACAACTCCTAATACCCGTTTTATACTGCAACTGCAAGTGCAACTGCATTTTTGGAGTGCCGGCAACATCCACTGCCCCAAACTTCTCACGATTGTGCAACCAACTTTTTGGATGAGCACAGTGGAACAACATCTCTCAGTGCCCAGAGGAAAACTTGTTTCGTGCCATAGTCCAGGGCCTAATTAGTCTAATAATTCACGTTAGCCATTTTTAATTATAACCTTATAGCCTTAAACCTGAATTATAGCCTTAAAGGTGTTACCTTTAATACATGCAATTACTTTATATAATTAATATATGATAATAAATTATTTAGAATCTCAGAATTTAACGTGCTGGTGTGAAAAATTTATAAATTCAGTTTTGCAAAAATTTTAAAGGGTAGAAAGAGGCAAACCCGAATATAGAACTATTATAAATATACAAATCTAGAAATCAAAGACCTATGAAGATATCCATCTAATATCTTTGACTTCTGCACTCTTTTCACCTATGTGCAATTACTTATATCCATCGTGCACTTAGATGCACTTGTATGAACACACACACACACACACACATACACACACACACACTCACACACAATTGGAGCGTTTAAGCGTTGACGTTTGCTTTCAGCGTTCTCGAGCGACCAACAACGTAGTTGGCCAAAAGCGAGTGGCTTTTTTGGCCAGCCAACTTGCGACCCACTGTATGTTGCAGTTGTAGCTGCTCGTGTGTGTGTGTGTTGCTGCGTGTTGTTGTTGGCTCAGTGACTTTGTAGCGTTCGAAACGGCTGTGTTAATGGAAACTTGCAGCGCTCAGTTGACCAACATGTTGCTCGTTGTTTGTAGGTCACAAAATACCGAAAACGAGAAAAAAAACACAAATTTTTGTAAAAACAAAAAAAAATGAAAAACAAATAATTGGGCGCGACTTGTGGGCGTGTGTGCTGCATTGGATGAGGCTATTAATAAACTGAAATATGAAATAATCGTAAATTGACTGTTATCAATAGCAATATCAATAAAAAAACTAATCTTAATTATGGGTTGTATCTAAGTGCACACTTAAGGGGTGTCGCAAAAAGGTCAATGGAAGCAACAATCAAAAGACTTAGGCAGCGAACTTGTTAACCGCAGACAGACAAGCGTGCTAACAAGTCAAAGTCAGCGCCAGACAAACAGGCAGCAAAGCTTTAGGCTCAATATAGAACTAATGTTTACATGACAAAACAGTTATTAGAGTCGAACGTGTGTGTGTGTGTGTGTGTGTGTGTGGCATGTGTATGTAAATGCAAACAACAAACAACAGAAACTGCGCATGTAAACGCTTTTTGATTACCTTGCCGCGCTCAAGGGTGATTACGGCCCATGAGCGCGTAATTTGCCATTTGATTTGTGAGCAATTAAAATTGTATGGCATCGGCCACACTTCAGAGCTTTCGTTTGCAATTCAATTCAATTGCAACAAAGGGTATTTATGGCTTGCTCAGGAAACGTGTAATCCATAAAATAAAGAATTAATATTTGATTGATTTTTGATCTATCTGAAGTTTCATATCCGTGTTTAGGTTTAAGTACAAGCTTGTTTTTTTTTTATTGTTTAAAAGAAAAACGTGCGTCCACGTGTGAGAGTGGGCTGGTCAAACTACTCTATTAGAAAACTGGCTTAGAAGCTATTTTTACCTGTTATAATTTATTCAAACTAAAATTAAGCTATTCAAAATCATGTAAGAACAATGTGCTGGAAATTTCGTTTTTTTTTTTTGTGACAACACCAATATCTAAAAACATATAGTAAAGGGTATTTAATCTTCTAGCTAAATGTTCTCCCTTTGGCTGACATGCTAGAAACAAGCCACGCCTTATTCACCTAATGGTAGGCCCAGAACACTTTCTCATCATTCAAATCGAGGCATTTTTGAATAAAGAAAACTCCCACGCATTTTACATCCTTATAAGAAACCCTAAAATTTATATTACAATTGTATAGATCTCACAACATATTTAAGTATATATAATTAATTCTGTTGAATCCCCGTTTTTTGTTAACAGGCGCAGTTTGTGCTTTGCATTGTGCACACCACACGGGCGCTCTTCAGCAACCAATGCCAGTTCTCGAAATTCATATCGGCCCTGCTGCTGCTTAATGCCACCATATTCTTCTGCCTGTTCATGAACTTCTACATGCAGAGCTACAGGAAGTCCAAGGCACAGCAGCAGAAGGCGGTGGCAACGACGACGCCGACGACGTTGAGCACCAAAGCTGATGGCAACAACAACAACAACGACACCGTCGATACACTGCAAGAGGATCAGAGTCACACACATAAATTGAAGGCACACTAAATAATCTAGGCAAACAAAACAATTAAATATTCTTCCAAGAGCTGCTCGCGTGCGAAAAATCTGTATAATACGATAGAAATTGGTGTTGGTTTAAAGCAGGCAGCTACCGAATTTGGAAGCCGTTTTCGGTACAAAGGTCTTATTTTAATTCAAGTGGGGAGCCATAAATGTTTAGCTAGAACAGCAGAAATACCTAAAAAAAAAATACAATTACCCAAAAGCCTTAGCTTAGCCCGCATAGATTTATCATTCCTGCAACGGGGTTATGCAATATGTTCTTTATGCAGCTTTCGACCATATAGAAACTTTTCTTGATATGCTTATTGTATGGATGTTCGAGTACCACTGTAGAACTGGGTCAATTTTTACGATCTTAACTATAAGCATAAGTTTAAGTCAATTTAATTTTAGAACCTCAAAAACGTGCACACTTAATATATATTTAATTTGCTTAGTTTAGCAAACGTAGCTCTTAAGTGTTAATTGTAATGTGTAATGTGTCAGTTTTGTAAATAGATTTTGTAAATGCTAAATGTTAAATATTTGTAGCCGTTAAGCATAGCCTAAACCAACTAGTCTTAGTTACAAAATGCGAACGAACAAACAGAGCAAATAATAAAAGTTAAGACAAATATAAAACAATAACAACCTTCTTTTGCTTGCTTTGCCTGATTAAATGAGCAAAGACTGAATAACTCTATAACAACCAAGAAAAATACTCAATTTCCTAACCGACTTGAGTGTTTTTTGTAATTCGTATTTACATTGACTGAGAAATATAGGAAAAAATTAAATCGGGTATTAAATTTCATTATTTAAGAATATAATTTTTCGCTATGGGTGTGTGTCTACGCTTAGGCTGGGTGCAAATCCACACTTAAGGCTTTCATCAGTTTTTAGCGCAACCAACTTCAAGTGTTGGGGTACACCGGTTCTGTACCTAGCTTAAAAGAAGTGCACAATTTATTATAGCCAACTTCATAGCAAAAACAGTCTGCTAGCACACATTATCGATAGATGGCGCTGCATATCGACGCTAACTTCACGTAAGTAAAACTTTTTTGAGCCATTATTTTAATACTTCCGGCAGATGTCGCTTTTTATTGAAGTTAACAGTTCACCTTCAAGTGAGGTTTCTTTAAATTTCCACAAAGTATTAGCCCTACGCTATTAGCCGCCTGAGGGCAGCACTGAGCTTATGCACAATATTTTTGAAAAAAGCCAATCTCAATATTAATAATTTAAAATAACCAGCGTCCAATCTAATGCAATTAATTTGTTTTTTTTTTTAAAGAGCTTTTTAATTCAATGTTTGTTGTGCAAAAAATACAAACTACTTAAAATTAGAGACCCTACACAAATAAAAACATATCTACAACGTCGCACTTTATATAGTGTCCACTATGTAAACTTTACAGCATTTTGGTTAACATAAACATTTTATGTTATCAATATTATAAAAAGGTATGCATACTCTGCTAACAAACTGAAAATAGGAAATGCAGAAACAAATTTTTGCAATGCAATGCCTTATTTAATTCAAATCAGTCGTTATAATTTAATTTTATTTTAATTATCAATTAATTGTCTGCCACATATAGTCAAAAAAATATTTATACGCTAAACAGAATGTAACTGTAAAGTAAACTGGACAGGGTATCTAACAGTCAAAGACATCAACAGTGACAACATCTTGTTTTAACAGCTGGCTGTTAGTCTTATTGGACAGCTGCGCGAGTGCGGTTGTGCGAGAGAGAGAGCTCCGTTAACAATTGTGATTGCAAAGAAAAAACGAAATACAACAAACTGAATTAAAAGGCGAGGCAAATGCGACTCAGCAAAACAGAGGAATATTATTTATTAAGCTAAAGGCGACAAATTCAACAACGGCAACGGAGTACCAAAAATTTGTATTGATTTTCTTCTATTGTGGCGTGCGAAAAGAAGGTGACAAAAAGTAACCAGCTCATCTTCCAATAAGATCCAATATTAGTTGGTTTTGTTAAGCAATTCGCGAATTCCGCAATGGACCCGACGACAATGATAACAACAACAAACATGTAGACGCATTTATTGTTGTCTCTAGTGCTACTAACTAAATCGAGTGTCAGTGTCGTTGGAGTGCGAGCGAGAGCAAGAGCGCGCGATATATGCAATAACAACAACGACAACAAAAGCAAAGGTTCAGCGCTGTACATGTGTGTGTGTGTGTGTGTGAGTGTATTTAAGATGATGCAAAAAAGCAAGCAAAAAATGTGTTTAGCAAATTCAAATTGTCATTGAAAGTTGCTCGCAAAAGCAAAAAAAAAAAAAAAGAAAGAAGGGAAAAAAACAAGGCAATTCAACCGGCAGGAGTGGCCTTGGACTGCGTTTTAGCCATATTCCAATTGGACAGCGAACAGCATAAATTTTTCATCAAACATGTGGATACCATCGAACAACAAATACGGCGTCGGTGAGTAAAACTCTTCAATAAATTATGTATGTATGTGTGCAAGTGTGCGTGTGTGTGTATGTATGTGGCTGGCCGCATCCCTCTACTTTGGCCAGGGCCCAACAGCACCCCCTGAACCGGTGTTGCCCAAGGGTGGCTGGGGGGGGCGGTGCGGCTCGCAGCGATGCGTCACGTGCACGGTTACATCGCTTTGTTGTTATTGTTGCTTTTGAAGCTTTGTAGCTGTTGTTGCTGTTGTTGTGCCCATGCGTTGATTCACAGTTTTTTCCGCGAAACACCGTACAGCATCACAGACAGACACCCCCCTCACCCCAACCCTCCAGGCAGCCACCCACTGCTGTGGCGTGCCGGAAAGACGGAAAAGCGATTTTTCTACTTATTTTTATAGCATGCCCGCTTCTGCCGCTGTCGCTGCCGCTGCCGCTGCCGGCGCTGCTTTTCTCCTCTTCTTCATGCCTTTTCTTTTCGCTTTTATTCCCTGGCAGTGACGAAACTCAAAGAGATTTGTGCTTGTTGTTGTAGTGTTGTTGTTGTTGTTGTTGTTGCTGTTGATGCCGTGTTTGCTGCTGCTGCGATTTGATGTGTTTATGTTTTCATTTGCCCAGCCCCTCCCGCAGCCGCCATGCACAATTGGCATCAAGCTCTCACTCGCGTTGCCAATTGTGTTGTGCGCCAGGTGTTGCCAATTTAAATGCCGCTGTAATTACCCAGCAACTGGCAATGTTGTTGCGGCGGCCACTGTAATTGTGACACTGCAGTCCCACAATAAACTTGTTTTGATAAGACTCGACTTGCAGTCGTGAATGCTATCAAATAAACATGTATCTTTGCTTATTTATACTCTTTCCGGGGACTTTTAATGCCTAACTTAAGAAAAAAATCAATAAGATATATCTTAACACTTTCTCACTTCTATCTTCAGTATTGATTTTTTGAACAAAAACGTCTTTATTATTTATGATATCCAGTCTAAGCTCTTTTATGTTTTTAAATTTTTGCCTACATATCAAATATATCCAAATGTAAAAAGAGTATCTTTGCCACAATAACTGTTCTTTTGCGCTTTTACAAATCTTGCCTGCATCTATATTTGTTGTTACTGTTGTGTTTTCTCCGCAGTCCATTTGTCTGCTTTATTTTCACATTATCTGCTCATTCGTCACACTTTTCGCTTCAATGGCAACGCTAAACAAATGACAATTGCGTCTAAAGAAACTGCCCCCCGGGCTGAGGCAGAGGCTGGGGCTGGTCAGTAGCTTCGCTTCCGTCTGCGTTTTTGTGCCAGATAAGCGCCAGTCTTCAACAATATTTGTATTATTGCTCTTGCTGCTCCAGTTTCCAGGCATCTGCCGATGATTTGTGACATGGCAGCTAGTCAAAGTTCACACAAATCACTCAGTTTGGATTCGAATTTCAGGGGGGGAGGGTTTGAGCAATGTAAACGCCATTACTGGCTGGCTGCCATGGCCAGCAACGCCCTAACCTTGCACAATAAACAGAGTGACTGCGTCCGGGCATCTGACTGTCATCCGCCACGTGCTGGTCGCTTGCAGCTTTCGCCTGGGCAATGACTCCATTAATATCCGCATGCCAGAGTCAAAACACATACCCAGACCCGGACCCTGGCCGGGCGAATGTTCTTTGTCTCTTTTGGGGAGGCAATTGTCCGCGTTGTCAGGGCAACCAATCGGCTTTTTTTGTATACCCTGTTGATATCTAAACAGAGTAAGTTCATGCTGTTTAATGAAGTTGTATACATTTTTATATCATGACAACTTGTTTTTACATATATCTCGGAGATTGTGCGTGCTATGAACATCAACTTTATCGTGTAGATAATTGCCAAAAAATCACGTACTTCCCCTTTACTCTTTTTCAAAAAGCATATTTTTTAAAAATGTAGAATTCTAAATTTATAATTTTAATCGCTCATGAAAATGGATTCTATGGTGGTAAAATTTTTGGAAAAAAGCATGTCAAAATTGAGGAAAATTTTTCAAAAAAATATTGAAAAATTTCGAATTCCGATTTCGATTATATGTGATATTTAAAAAATCTATATATCTAAACTATCGGTAGCGATATTTCCCAATTTTGAATGTATCGACGTATCGATGATTATCAACATGATTTTCTAATCCAATTTATAAGATCGATGTCTATTTAGGATTTACTTCGAAGTTCATTCTCGATTACGCGGTTAGTCAAAGACAGTTTTTGGTGGTTATTCAATTGAAGCTGCTGGCGGCTGGGCCATGCGGGCAGTTTCATCTGCGCGCAGCGAATTGGCACAGACCGCATTCACTGAAAACTCTTGGAGCAACATTGCCAAAATACAAGAAAAAAAAACAAATTTCTAGACAGGCGCAGGCCGGATGTTGCCGTTGCCTTTCCAGTGAATTCCGTTGTTGTTGTTGTTGTTGGTGCTGCTGCTGTTACTCGACTAGGGGGCAAATTCGTTTTCAACTTTAATTTAATATTCATTTTATGCATTTGGCCAGTGGCTGTTGTATACGTATGTGTGTGTGAAGTCGCACAAATTTGTGCAGCATTTCCTTTTCGTTAACGAAACAAACACACACACACATGTTGTGTCTGATTGTGTGTGCGCATTAAATTGATTCATATTCATTGTTTAATATGCTTGGCGGCAACTTTGTGTCGCTACTCCCGGGTCCCCTTTCCTCCTCCTCTTCGTAACCATCCGTTCAACGGCCCATCTGTACTTTGCCTTCAATTCGACATTTGGCATACCATAATTTGTCTATAGCGTTGTATTTATGAGTTGTATACCACTGTCTATGATTAACTACGCACACACATACACGCGCACACCAAATTTATCACACTTCCGATTTGTGGCGCATTATCAGTCACTTTACCGGATGAAGCACGTTCCTGACGGCCATTCTCTCCCACTCTTGTGCCTCTCTTCGCTGCTGCTTTCGCATTTATGTAAATGCAATGCAAAGACCCAATATGCAGTTGGTGCCTATACAAATCTATAAGCTACAGGTAATCAGCTACTTGACTATATGACGGCTGATAATTACCCAGAGATAACACGGCCAACAGCCATAAACGAGACAGATAAGCGCCTGAAAACTATAAAGGAAGAATCTAATAGTATATGTAGACAGCGATTGTTAATATAAATTACGACGTGTGTACATAAATAATTAACAATTTTGTTGCGTTTCACTTCCGTTTTGGGGGAAACCATATCAATCCAGTCAACAAGTTTGGGATATATATTACTGGAAAGCTCCCCCAGACGTAACAGAAAACAAGTAAGAACGTTGCAGTCGGGCGTTACCGACTGCGTTATACTCGTTCACATTCTTAATTATTATTATTATTTTAAAAAATTTCGATATTTG